>CAEFZP010003311.1:252500-335000 GCA_903064625.1 Mallotus villosus
ACAATCACAGATTCACACGAATAATAATAATATGCCGGTATTAGTGAATTACCCTCACCCTTCCAAGTATGTGATTCAGTCGAGGCCCTGAGCTCAACTTTGTCTCACAGGGCGACGACACGAAGGATGTGTGGATACAGGTAAACACCTGCTGAAAAGAAATCGAAACAAGCTGAGAAGGTGGCCCTCTTTTGACAATGCATGCCTTCACTCTGGTTGACATTGACAGGGTTGCAAGACCCCCCTTCCCCCACCACCCCTCTCTCTCTCTCTCCATGGCTCAACAGGTTGTTGTCGGGGGGAGGAGTCATCTCTCAACGCGATGCAGTGGATCGCTGGGTGCCCTGCCCTGCCCTGTGATAGGAACTTGGCAGAGCAAGGCGAGATTAACTCACTGCATTAAAACAAACAAAGGTGAGAAATGTAAATGTTTGTACACACTTTCCATATTGACACTTCCACTAGCTTGTTTGGACACCTGCAGAGGATTGTGGGACGCAGTATGGGCGTCTACTTAGTACACATAGCAGCAGAGAGCCCCTCCCTTATTCACTGTGGTCTTTGTTTGCCTTCTCCTTTCAAAAACAGGTGCTTAGGTTATGACCTGTGGGAAGGACTGGTACCTCACACTCTATCAAATAGCTTTGGTGGCGAACGTTTAGCTGAAACTGTGCCGGGCAGTTACGTGTCCAGGAAAGCCTGCGCTGTTTTTCATATCCTGTGGTGGAAGCTCTACTGACGATGATGAGGATGTACCATCTGTTACTGTAGATGAACACACATGTTGCTTGGATGATAACGTCTGCTTCAAGACAATAACGACGACGTAAGGGATGTTTGCAGGGTATGGAAGCTGCTCTGTGTGTTGTCCTGGGAGTGGTTCTCTCCATTCACCTACACATCCATGTTCTTTCCTCCTGTCTTCAAGCTCACGCACAATGCCACTTAGTAAACAGCCTGGTATCATGAGGAGGTGTCCGGCTGGCCTCTGCTTCCCATTAGCAAGGCATTTCCACGCTCGCCCAACACCCGTTAGCCATCCAGCGAGAGTGTGATGAGTTGGCCTCGTTTCACGCCTCTCCATTTTATTGTTGATGAATGGCTCAAGCAGATGGCTCGTTATCTTTGAAGATTCCAGCAAGACGAGCGTGATAAATCGTGTTGGGCCTCACAGATCCCTCCGCGCCCCCCCCACCCATCCTGACCCAGACCCCCGTCCCGCTGTAAAAATCTGGAATGATCCAAAATGGGAAAAATATGTTCTGGAACTAGACTCACCAAATACACCCCTGTCTGGCCCCTGCTCTCCCTGCCCCCAAACACACGGTACCAAGTCCAATGTCTTTATGTATTGCTTCTTCTACCTAACTGCCCTCACCTCAAACTCTTTTATCCCATTCCAGCTGTGTAAACGCAAGTATGCTGGCGTGAAAAAACATCCATGCAGAGAGAGAGAGAGAGAAAGAGAGAGAGAGAGATAGAGGAGAGAGAGAGAGAGAGAGAGAGAGAGAGGAGAGAGAGAGAGAGAGAGAGAGAGAGAGAGGAGAGAGAGCGAGAGAGAGAGAGAAATTGATAGAAATAGAGGGAAAAAGAGAGAGAGAGAGACGGAGAGAGGATCACTCATCTGGTTCACTCATTATCTTCTTACAGAAACCTCTCATGACAGACTCATGTCCTCCATTCTGTCAGTCAAAGCTCACTCACAATAGGCCCAGTTGAAGGCCAGTGTCAAAGTTGCAGCGGAATCCATGGATGTTAATGGCTTCCTCACACTGTGAATCCGCTTAACAGGCATATATCTCTTATTCCTGACAGACATAAATCAACCCATCCAGAAGAACACAACCCTTACTAAAGAGCAATATGTGTCCAGCATCTGTCCTCAGTGCTACAGACCAGGGCTAAGTTAAGTAGTGCTGCCATCCACGTCAGTGAGTGTTATCTAGAAGAAGAAAAAACATGTCCGATAAAGCATGGATTCTGGTGTGACAAGTTTATTCCAAGGTGTTGACCAATTTGAGCTGATGTCTTTATGACCATTTCATAGCGCAGGAGCTGGTCGCATTGATCCAAATGTTAACCTGATATTTTGTCCGTCCCTGTCACACACAAGTTATTTGTACTGCCAATGACTCACTGCAGCCTGGGCACCTGATGAATCATATTAAAAGACATGTCAACAGACCTCTGGAAATAGACCAGCGACGTACCTGATCCAAATACTGTATCTGTTGGAAGAATGTTAAAATGCATGGCCACATATTTTAAATGTTTATGATTGTACATATTCTTTCAAGCAGCAGTTAGACGTCGAGCGGGAAGATCAAGCAGACACATGATGGATTCACATCTGAGGAAGAAAGTCAAACTTTGACAAAGGATAAAAGTAAATCTACTCTCATGACAGACACATCGATTTATACTGTATTTTCAGTGTTCCATTACTATTACAGTTAATCAACCTGACATCGATTTTTACAACTGCTAGTTTTGGTCAGTTTTGTTGTTCTATAGTTTTTGGACAAGGGCATTTTTCACATTTTCCCTGATCATGCAACGTGAGATCTAGACCTACTGACACAAAAAGGAATGAGGAACTTGTGTAGAGAATTGCCTGCAGTGCTACAGGTGTGAATTTCTATGTCCCAACCACGCAGTGATTAATTGCTTGAAAATGTGAGACTTATCCTAACACGAAACGATAACAATAGCTCACACAAAGTCAATCAATATGACCTGTCATTGCCAGGAAAAAAAGAGTTATGGGGAAAACTCTTCATGGTGCCAAATGGCTGACAACTGCACCAATTTATCGCAGATGTGCATTTTTCAGACAACGGGCGGACATGACTTCACCATTTGGGAAAAATTATGTGCTATCACGAGACCATTATAGGGCACACTCAAGCAGTGCAAAGATCAGACTGGTTACACACACACATATACACACACACACACACAACTCACTCATTCTACTCAATTCAGGTTCTCCCAGTAGACTATTCTGAGTTTTGAGTGCACGTCTTCTGTGTTGATTATGATCCCTGCAATACGTTTGAAGTATTAGATCGTTTGAGTTCATCTTTGAAAAAACTCCTTACCAAGACCCAGTTTGTCTTTGTTGACCTGAAATGTTTCAACTCAACCAACACGAGCCTAGTACAGGGATGGGCAAAGATACTTCAAAATGTATTTTAAAATAAGATTCCAAATACCTTGATTTTAAGTGTATTCAAAATACAGCAGCCACACCATGTGTCAAAATAAACTACTGTATTCATACTGTAAAAATACTCAAAATACTTTTATAAGGGAGCATGAAATCACGTTGCAAACGTTTCATCTATCGGCATATTTGATCTATCCCTTCACCAGTACACTGACTCAGTTGATTAAGTAGACAATGTTTGATGGCAATAACTTTTCTCTGCCTAACTACTAGTAATGCAATAAATCTGACATATGTTAACAGATCAAATATTCACGTAATGTTTAACTGACAGTTTGCTACTGACTCATAATTGTATCCTAATTTGGTTCCTTGTTGTTTGTTAATGAAGGTTCTAGCTTTGCATCAGTGACAAACAAGTCAAGAAGACAATTGATGGCACCGCTATTCATAGCAACTCGTTTTTAAGTAATGAATCATTTGTTAGTTAATCATAATATAATATTAAATTACGTGTCAGGCAGTCATTTATGGAATGGTATACAACATCATGATCCTACTAAACAGCTACTTCAGTTAGGGTACAATCATTCAGCAATAAATCATTTAGCAATGTGAACACCTATTTGGATGTCGAATACAAATATGTTAGCACTTTGTCAACCCTAACCCTATTTAAAGATGCAATTACCATTATGTTTTGAACATTTTTAAATAGACAGAAATGTAATCAGAAAGTAGCAACAAAACTGTCAAGAAGTATTAACCCAACTCCAACCACTGATCTCAACAAGTCTGGGCAATTTACTGAGTAAGCACCAATCAGAGGCAGCATCTGTATTGTAATGCAAAGAATCTCTGTCTGTCTGTCAGTCTGTCTGCCTCTGCAAGTTTTATAGTGTTTTTTTTTGGGGATTAGCTCAGGAACCGGGCACTGTGCAAAGTTATGATTTTGCAGGTGTCCATCTCAGGAGGACCCAAGAATGTTCAGTTCCACGGTAGAGGGATGAGCTTTGTGTTTCTGAAAGATGTTGTGTTATGTTTGGTTCCACTCTTTAATACACCGTAATGAATGTCTAAATGTTTGTGGGGTTAAGACTATTTTAACATAGAACCAATACAATACATTTTGATCAATAGGACATACGTTATTGATAATGTAGGAAACAGCAGACAATTGAAGGCTACGTAACCATTTGGAGGAATGTACCAGAGCGTCTGCAATTTGGTCAAAAGAATGAAAAAGAATGCTTATATGATGTGCATAAGTGAGTAGATGATGTGGAGATTGAACAAGTCTACTTTCAAGAATTTCAATTGTGATCTGAGAAATGTACCAAAGCCACTGAGAAAAAACCTGTCATCACTGACTGCATCACAGGCACTGTGCCTTATCTGTAATTCTAGACATCTCTCTGTGTGTACGTGTGTGCATCACCGAGTTCATGACGGGAATTGTGCACTATCTATAGTTCCAGGATTTGTGACTGTGTCTCACTGATATCTTAATCACCGGCTGCATGACGGGCACTGTGCACTAGTTTTTACAGTATCATCATGTAGACTTGTACTAGAGTATTTTTAAATACAAAATACTAAACACTAAAGTATTTTGATACAAAATATGAAGATATTTTTATCAAACCTATCAAATGCAATTTAGAAATCCTACTTTGTATTTGAAATACGTACTTTAAATAGGCCTACATGTATCATACATACTGCCCATCCCTGGCCCAGTACAGTCTGTTTGTTGAGGCTATCCTGCGATTATCCGATTTGTGTTTTGATCTGGTCTTTGTCCCTTTAAGAAGCAGTGAGAGTGAAGGGAGGTGGTGCGGTTTCACACCCGGGGTGGGAAACATGGGTGTGGTCAACGATTTGTGAGTGACAGCTGGGTACTGGCTGTCGAATTTTGCGACGCCCGAAGACTCTACAGCAGCCAGTGAGATTAGGAGCTGACCTGTTCCTCAAATTGGAACAGCCAATTGCAGTAGAAATGGGAGTATCTGAAATCCTGTTGTGCATCCAACGTGGGACTATGGAACGAACGCTGGAAAAAAGTATTCTAACTAGAAGAAAAAACTCTCCGGTTGTTGGGCTACGTTATAAGTGTGGACCGCAATTGATAATCTGTTGAATCGCCGGGATTTATTTGACCACATCCTTTAACTGATAGATTAGATCTTCACAGATAAATATTCATGCTGTAGGCTATAGGCTACGGGAAGTTGGAATCATTCTACACGAGCAAGGTGTTGCATTCTGGTGTTATGGAAAATCAACGATGGACTTTTTCGGCACTGGTCACTTCTTGCGGCTGTTTCATCCCGCACTGCTGTGAAGTGTTATAACATTGTAGCCTACATACTCCATAGTATGTGTACATTGAGTATTCCAAGTTAAATTGGTTTTTAAGTTTGAGTGTCGACAACATGCTTGCTAAAAGTATTGTTTTGCCAAAAAGGAGACTTCGTTTTCAACCATTCATCGGACAATTTTCTGTGATGTATTCTTTATTTTTGTTAAAGGACACTTTTATTACAGCCTATTGATAGGCAAACAGACTCATTTCGGACTGAAGAAGAGAAAGTTGAACTCGGAATTGACGTGTTCTAAATGGTTCTGTTATTCTGGAAAAGTAGACTTGGTCACTTGTGTTAACACTGCTTGTGTTATGCTATCTTCCACATATTTAGCCTAATGTGAATTTACCTACAAACTGCACGATCTCTTCAGAACTATATGAGCTTTCCAATTTGTGGATACGAATAGAGAGATCAGAGCTATTAAAAGTGGATACAAAATGGCGGCTTCCCTGGGACGAATGGGATCTTTTTCTCACTATGGTTTTTATTTAGTTTTGTCGCTTGGACTGTTACTCAATTATGGATTGAGCTCAGAATTACCATGTGCTCAGAACTGTACATGCACTGGAGATTCTGTGGACTGTAGCTATTTGGATTTGACAGAAATACCCCTGGACCTTCCAGATCGGACAGCTTCGCTGTAAGTTACCGTCAGCCGTCCGTAATCATTGACCCCCATATCGACACAACATTGCTTGCCAAACGGAAAGTAGCTCAGAGCATAACACCTTATTGCGCACAAGAATACATTTTCTATTTCTTACGCTCAAGGGTTTCCCCTAAAAAAAATGGTAGTTGTTGTAGGCTACAACAATAGGCTATATATAGTCTAATCAATATGATCTGATCCCCTCCGTCAAAACTTAACTATGTGATTTCCCTACCGAGTTGTGATGACTCGGTTAGATCCGTTCATTCCATGAGTTATATTAAATCCGATTTCGCTCTTAAATTACATTTCTGCTAAATTAGGCATGAATCCTCAGGACACCAGCCACACTATAAACACGTTTGGAGAATCATTTAGTCGTTTTGCCCACTGATTGAGGAATGTGTTCACTTTGGAGCCTTGTTGGCCAGTCTTTCTCCCACTGAATAAAAGACAACAGAGCAGTTACTCACAATCAACAATTTCACACCACTCAGAGACAACCTAGATCTGAAACAGAAATGTGGTTGTCATGTAATTACTGAATGGTCCCTCTGAGTTTAGATGGGTTGACTGCATATATATTACGTGCAACCAAACATTTTCTAGAAAATATTAAAAGGTAAGGACAGCATACCAACCTCGAAGGCTGTGACAATTTTAGAGGTAAGCAGTGTAACTTTGTCAAAGTACCCTATACCACCATGAATAAAGCAAGAATCCTGAGGCAGTTACCACTTTGCCATTTTCAACAGTAGCCTACCTGATTATTGTAAATTGACACATGTAAATATACATAATTAGGTGAAATGTGTAGCTGGTCATGTGATATCTGATGTATCCAAAGATTGTCTAGATCCACAGCTAAATGGCATGAGTCTCTTATCAGTCCAGATTTAAAGACCTGCAATCTTGCTGTTTTCAAAGGGAATGGTTTTATGAGCATGGTATTATCTGTAAAACACCTAGACTGCACATTTCCACAACACTACAGATAGTTCATTGTGTCGGCAGGTACTACAAAGGTAAAGGCTCTCTTTCTTCTCTGGTTTGTGAAAGTGGCAGATAAGTACATGATTACTGTAAACCAGACAGACTTTCAGTTCTGCCTGTCATGTCGTCGCATTATGACTCTAATCCAACTGCCACTAGCAAGCCAAAGAGCTTTAATGTTTAATGTAGTGGAAACGTTTGGCTTAAGTCAAATCATATGTAAGTGAAATCATATGTGTCTATCGTTGGATTGGACATATATGATTCTCAGATAACTCCTTTTTATTATTTAGGCTTTCATTGCTTGAAACAAATGAACTTAAACAAGTGTACCAGTCTGTCAGTTGTGTCCAGACTTGACTGAAGTGCTGCAGCAGTACAAGAGCAGCAGTGAGAGCAGCAGTGTGCAGTAGGCCTCTGTGGTTTTCAGGGCATTTCTCCGTAAGCAGTCTTGTAATCTTGTGGTATTGACTGATTATGCCGAGTTTGTTTATTGTAATAGATTTTATTTGGCCTTGTGACTTTAATGTCCGCAGGGAATTGTTTTAAAGCCACATCTCTACATCTCAAACTCCTTGTATTTAAGATGATCCTATCGCTATACCACTCTGATTTTATCACACATTTGTGCATATTTTCCTAGGCCACACACTTTGAAAGTGTTTACCTTTAGTTAAATGCAGTGTTTATCAATTCTCATAAAAGGACTTCTGCTCAGAACGTGACTGGAGAACGAATTGGAAATGACACGGGAAGTCAAGGTCAAGAACTTCTTTCATAGGTACAGATCAAATATGACATTTACATGAAGCTCTGAAATGAGTTCATGGAAGTGTGTTGACTTTGATGACAATAGAGCAGCTGCTGCCACAAGTCATTCCCCAGGAATCCAGTCAGTAGAATAGATGGCCTTTTTGTTACAGACATTACGCAGAGCCAAGTTTTTTTTTCTTGCACGTTTTTGTTTAAGCCGGTGTCTACAAAGTGTGTTTGATAGATGAATCATCTGTGAATTCTGTACATCTGGGAAGAGTTTGGAAATCTGGAGAAGACATCAGTAAAAAGTTAAACTTGGAGAGAGTTTCTGTAAATCGGAATACCCCCAAAACAGGCAGTCTGGCAACCAATAGAAGAATGCTATGTGTGTGTGTGTGCTTACCGGAACACTCCAACCTTCCTCAAACAATGCAAAAAAACTGAGGAGAGAGAGAAAGCTGCACGTCTTGGACATTCTCATATACTGTTTATAAAACCAGGGCCCATAGCTGGCCCATAGTCTCTCTTCCCATGGACAATAGTGCAATTATTTCCAAATGTTCTTCTTCCCTAGCATAATAAACACAAAGTAGGGGAAATTCAGTGTCTAATGATCAGTCATTTGCAAAACTTTGAAGTGGAGTACATAAGATCAGCAGTGTGTTGAGAGAGCTGAAACAATAGGTCTTCAGAGCGGAGCTATTTATGTTATTTTCCCAGATTAATAGGACAGGCTCATTTCCTTTGTTCCCAATCAAGGGATCTGGCGACATACGCAATACATTTGCATCCAACCCCAAGCGTACTGTTAGGTGGTGCGTGTACTTTTGCTCCTCGTCGACGTTAGTGTTGGATAGCAGTGTCGGCCCCTCAGACAAGCCAGGCTCCCCTCAGCGTGTCTGGACCTCCGCTCCAGCATGGAGCCAGGAGCTCTCTGAGGAAGGCTGTCCACATGGGCCCGAGATGTGGGCCTCGCCTCGGGATCCCCTCAGAGGAAGATGCACACTCCCCCTGAATCTGCCTGATCTGCTCACAGGGAGGAATCCTCCTGGATGTCTGGACCTGAAGCAGGAAAACCCACACTGCAAACTGTGCCCAGAAAAGATGCTGATCCCATCAGCCCGCAAACCATGCTCTCAAACCTGTGCAGTTTTAACTTGGGTGTAGATCTCGGTGAACGCTTTTGCACGTGAACAATAGTTTCTCTCTGTTGTCCCCCCAATGTTTAGAGGAGTGTAAAATGGTGGTGTGGCCGTGGTGTTAGCTCTGTGTACACTCTCACTGCCAGCGCTGGGCTGTAAACCTGCTCTTTATGACAGGAAGGTGTATGTGTGTGGGGGGGGGCGGCAGGACAATGTTGTGCTAGGCTCTGTCTGGCCCTATGTCTGGCCTATGGGAGATCTCCCCCTTGTCTCTGACACAAGGTTATTCTTTGACTAGTTTATTGTGCTTTGGAACAGCCCATTAAAGTTTCTCTGTCTCCCAGCTGTAGCTCCAAGGGGCTATCGCTCACATCACTTCACACTTTCACGGAGCGAAGTTCACACTCTGCTTATCAGCGATAGAGATGGACAGATAAAAATGGTCTCAGCTTTACCTCCCTCCTCTCTCACACACACTCATAGGCTGTGCAGACATTTTGACAAGGTGGGCATTCTCTAAGGAAATGTTATCGGGCCCTCGCTGCTCTCTGGCTGAAGTTAGGCTGTGTGTGATTGGTTATGGGATGGGCCCATGGTTAGGAGTGGAGTGCGGCGTGCGGTGCTGTCTGCTGATGCCTTCCTTCCTTATCCGTTGTGTTGCTCTCTGCAGTATCCATGCCCCCCAGTGCCGGTCGGCACAGAACACCCTGTGATTTTTCACTTTGCTTCAGTATAATGAGGTAATTGCCTCCTGTTGCAGGGCCGGCAATTTAGCAATCTGTAGCACAATGGCGACGGGAGGAGAGATCACAACATACCACGCTGTCAGGGCTCTGCCTCCGGGGCTCACACACACGCAGACACACACACACACAGACACTCATACTCTACCATTATCTCCTCACACAGCAGGAAATGAAAGGGGAGTGAAAGAGTGACAAGAAGCACAATGAGAGAGTGAGAAAGGGAGAGAGAAGGAGAGAGAGAAGGAGAGAAGGAGCGAGAGACATCTGTGGAGCTGAGGGAGCTCTGCAGTTCTGTTCAGGGTTATGAGAGGCTGTACCTCGTGACGTTTGGGATCTCTTGTCCGACATCCAGTTTGTAAAGCCTTCATAAGCTGTTTTATTATCCCTCCAATTTTCTCTTAAAGTCTTCTTGGTTTTGTTAACCTGAGGTAAACTGGAGTCACAGCGCATATCAAAGGTCACATCAGTTTGTCCCAGACCCGCGATGGGCTCACTGCCACCAGAGGAAAGAGGGTGAGGAATGTGGTGCGTCAGGTAAATGTGTCCCCAGACTCTGGGAACAAGCAGCCATCTCTCCACAGGCCAGTGAAACATTCCGAGCCCATCTCTCATGTCTGGACTGGAGCAGAAGTAGGGCTGTGGGCTCCTTTTGTCTCCCAGCTAAAACCTTCCCAGAGATACAGCACACACCACAGCCTCCCATAGTGTCTGCTGACAAGCCCCGAGAGACACCGTTTACGTTTGTGTGTCTGTCGAGGTGGGATGGGGGAGTGAACCTCTGTGAATTCTGTTCATGAGAAAGATCAGTATCTTCTCATATGGAGGAGCAAGGAGTAGACCTTCCCTGTAGCCCAGGACTGGTGCTTGTAACCCTATCTCTGAACAAATGTCTCTGGAATAAGTGCCTGTTCAAGTAAAGTGCCTGCTATTAAATGCACTGTGAGTCTGAACTGCAAATTGAGTGTTACACAGATAAACGACTGTGGGCTGAGCACTGTAAGTGAGCCAGGTTCAAGCCACTTTTAGTATCGATAGTATTGATCAGGACCTTAGGAACTGCACCGGAGTGCCAACACGGGCTTCTCCGAATAGTTGTTTCACAGAAATTCGGGTTACAAAACAAATACAAGGAAATCACCAATGGCACTGAACAGTTTGTTTAAAAAGTCTGTGTTTAGAATTGTCGAGCGTTTTGTCTTGTATACCCTCCCATGACAGTTTATCTTTAAATGGACTGATAATTAATGCAGATGGTCAGGATGCTAACCCACTTCTCTGTTCCCTACAGGAATTTCGGCCACAACAAGCTGACCAGCGTCAACCCAGAAGTCTTCTCCAACATGCCCAACCTCCGAGAGCTGTAAGTAGACAACACTCAGGCTCAGACAACACTCAGGCTCAGGAAACACTCAGGCTCAGGAAACACTAATGGGGTGGACAGGCCACTTGGGGACAGTTCACACTTTAGGGAAAAGTGTCAGGACACTCAAGAACCCCTCAACACACACACACACACACACATACAGACATAAATCACGTAGACTCAAGGTTTCTTCTTGACCACCCAGCCTGGTCGGCCACTCACCAAAAGGTGTGTGACTGGGTGTTCCTCTGTGTGTGCATGTGTTTCAAACGACTCAGCACATCCTCCTCTCTCGCTCCTCTCGTAGAGTGAGTGTGTTGACTGGGCTCTCCCCTTCGAAATAGGCCCAATTCAGAGGATCTGAACATCGATTGCTGGGCAGACAGCTAATCTATGAACACAACTCCTCCACAAAGAGCCTCTCTCTTACTGGCTAATGGACTGCTCTTGTGTTTGTTCACGTTTGTCTTGTTTTATGCCTGTGTTTCACTCACTATCTCTCTTTCTCTCTCACACACACACAGACACACACACACACACACACACACCACACACACACACACACACACACACACACACACACATACTGACCAGAGTATCCTTGTAAGTACTATACTGTATTGTCTTGAAATGAGGCCAATTGAGAATAAAGTTGTGGTTTTCTATTTAAAGCTTCCCCCATCACTTGACACCAGCCAAACCCTGGGTTGTAAATATTTTATATAGTGAGGAGAGGGCATGGGTCTATCTCAGTCAGCACTGGCAGAGAGACTCACAGAGACACACATATGTTTGCAGAGCCACCAAGCTGACAAACATATGCTGTCATCTCGTGTGCCTTTTTAGATTTACAGTTGTTGAACAGTGATGACTTGGTTCCTGATCTGCTGACAGCATAGTGTTGTGATACGGCATGATCTCTTGCTCCCTCAGTTTCTTCCTCAACAAACAATTTTGTCTGTTTTGTTTGTTTCAGACGCCTAGACCACAATGAGCTGACATCCATCCCAAGTCTAGGAAAGGCTTCTCCTAACATCGTATCCCTCTACCTGTGAGTATGGAGCACTGAAGCCACCACTGAACCTCCATTACAGCAGTTATAGTCTTTTGCTGGGATCCCTCTGTCTACTGCCAGGCTAGCTGTCTGTCTACCGCCTGGCTAGCTGTCTGTCTACCGCCTGGCTAGCTGTCTGTCTACCGCCAGGCTAGCTGTCTGTCTACTGCCAGGCTAGCTGTCTGTCTACTGCGAGGCTAGCTGTCTGTCTACTGCCTGGCTAGCTGTCTGGGTAAATGTCGGATTGTTTGTCTGGGCTTTATAAAGTCAGGTGTCTTTGCATTGCTTTCTCCTTCACTTGTTTAATTTAAGCCTCTCTGACTCACATATGCAACTGACCACTTCATATAAACCACAGTCATAGCCAGCTTGGTACCTAAAAACAATGATTAGATGGCATGTGTGGCTGTTTATTTTGACTGCGAAATTAGTTTAAACTGTTTCAACTAGGCTACACTAGTTCTCCACAACCTCTCCTCTACTCTCTCACAGGACTTCATGTTTAGGTGAGTGGCGTGGTGTGTGTGTGTGTGCGCTGTGTACCCCCAAGTTTCTTGTTGGTTGGGTTTTGCAAGCTGACGATGATGGGAGCTGGAAGGCCCTCCTGGTTACAGTTGTGAAACTCTGCCTGCAGGGACTGTCTGCTCTGGCATCTCACTGGAGATTTACTGCCCTATTTGGGAAGATCGTGTGTGTGTGCTGTCTGTCTGTGTATACTTGTGTATACGTGTGTGTGTGTGTGTGCTGGCGTGTGTGCCACAGCTGTGAGCCTGACAGTCTCCCTCAGTACACACAATTGTGACACTGTCCTGCTCGCCTGTTCTGCAGAAAGTCAGTGAGGCCGCCTTGTTTTCCAACCGTTGTCGTGCTTCTGTGTGGCCGCAGAAGACACTAGACCCGTTCAACCGGGAAACACTGAGACAGTCCCACAGGCTGGGGCTAAACAGTTGGCCTCCCCAGCTGTGTGGAGCCTGTGTATCTCCACTGCTAACGGCAGGAGGGTGGGAGGACCCGCAGGCTGCTGGGTGCTACCCTGCAGGGCTGCTCTCTGCCAGGCCTCAGAAGCACAGCCACGTCCCTGCCTCGCCTTCTGGGTCACCCTGTAGGTTCTCCGAAGGACCAACGACTGTAGGCAGAACTTCTGGACTCCCGCCCCCCCAACCCTCCCGCCCCCCCACCCCCCCTCGCCGTCAAGGTGTTCAGCCTGTTGCATGTTAGCCTTTCAAATGTGTTAGTGTTCTTCAGTTATGTGTTTGAAAATGAACCCCCGGCCCTCGTTGGCTGGTTCAGGAGAATGCAGCCCTCCTCTCTGCTCGGGCTTCTTTTTTTGGCCTGGTTGGAAGCCTGTTGCTATGGGTAGCCCAGGGACCTATCTTTACAAAGCTGCACAGCTGATGGCCTGTAGAACACTGCAGCTGGTGCTGTCAATCACAGGGCTTATGGTAAAACACATAGGCAGGAAGGGGGGTGGGGGAGTAGGGGGTGGTGGTGGTGGCGGGGGCAAGATGGTAAAGTGAAGGACTCCGGGTGACATCGCCACGGTTACCACAGGAGAAGTGAAGTCGGGAGGATGAGGGCAGAAAAAGGGGAGCATGGACCCCGGCTCAGGTTTTTTGCCCAAAAGTAACCCAAATACCCCCCCCCCGTCCCCCCCCAGCCCAAACACCCCCGTCCCCCCCCTTGGCAGCAGTCCAGCCAGTCCCTACACTGGTCCGTGTGCCTTGGCAGCTCATGCAGACATGGCACACCAGTGCGGGCAGAATTCCTGTATGGTTGGTGGAGAGCGGTCGGAATGCTGTCTGACTGCAGGGCTTGTGTGAGACTATGGCCTCTGGAAGAGGAGGATGGACCGTGGGGAAAGAGGGGTGCAACAGGAAAGAGAGGGGCGTCCGCACCAGCCATCTGTGTGAATGCATAGAGAGAGAGAGAAGGAGATGGAGGGATGGAGGGAGAGAGAGAGAGGGAGCAATGATGACCATTTTGTGAGATCAGCCTCCTGTGGTCTTCTCTGTTCTCTCCTTCTCTCTCTCCTTCTCTCCCTCCCTCTCTCATCTTCTCTCTCTCCTTCTCTCCTTCTCTCCCTCCCTCTCTCCGGTTCCTCCTCTTCCCCTCTTCCCTCCCACAAAGCCCTCCGCATCTTCTGATTCTCCCTCCAGTGCAGTCCATCACACAGAGATAAACCAGAGAGAGAGCGGGCCTGACCAGCTCACCAGATAACCTGTGTGTCCGCCTGCCTTTGGTCCTGCATTAATCACTGCTTCCAGATCCAATCAGGCCCACAATGCACCTGGTCTTTCCACAGAGATCCCCCCCCCCAGTCCCAGAATGCCACAGCAGGCACAGCTCCGCTACTCCTAGGATCACACAGGCCCAGTGACATTAGATGTGCACAAACTGCCCTATTGTCTGGCCTGCCAACATCAAAGGCAGGAGTCATAACAACTCCAATAGACACTCATAGTGCTAATGGGATGATGTGATTTGAGATAACTATTCTATTGTTTTGGTCCCCAACATCAAACGGGGGCTGGCTGAACAATGGCCTGAAATCACTGGCCAAAGGGCTGGCTGGATCGACGTGAACAAACGTCTCCATGTTGTGCTTCTATACATCAAAAGAGGTGTCAGAATGATCTGATTATAATCATATGCTCAATGGGGGATTGTGAGATTTGGAATTAAATGGATTGAATGGAGCTGTGAACATCAAAGAGAGAGAGCGGAGAGAGGGAGGGTGGGTTTGGAGAGAGTGTGAGAGGGGGACTAGCGGAGAGAGAGAGAGAGAGAGAGACAGAGAGAGAAAGACAGACTTTGGTGTGGGTTAGAGGCGCACTGGGCGGAACTTCCCGGGTCAGCTTCTGAGAGAGAGAGAGAGAGCGAGAGAGAGAGAGAGAGAGAGAGAGAGAGAGAGAGAGAGCGATGGGAAGAAACCGAACCTCACCCTCTGATCTGGAGTCAGATCTGAGACGGTTTTTCCCAGCGAGGGTCAGCAGCTGTTGACCCCCCCGCTCCTCAGAGGCTCTGTCAGTCTCTCCCTGCAGCCCTCCATCATGTGGCTCCCAGAGGCTTCTCATATGGGTATGGGCTGGGCTGGAGGGCAGGGTGTGTGTGTGTGTGTGTGTGCAGGGGTCTGTGTGTGGGTGTGTGTGTGTGTGTGTGTGTGTGTGTCAGTGGCTGCTACTCATCCTTTACTTTTTCCACCACTGTTTATTCAGGTGGTCTGCAGCAGGACTGCCACCCCCATCACTTGCCTACAGAGGCTCTTTTAGCCTGTGTGTGTGTGTGTGCGTGTGTGTGTGTGAGGGAAGGAGGGAGGGGGCTCTGGGGCAGAGGGATTGACCTTGTTTTTATATAGTGTGACTGGTAGGACACCTGCCTGTCTGAATGCAACAGACCAGCCAGGGACATTTAGCAAACAGGCTTGCATGCTGGTGCATGCTGGGAGTCCACTGTGTCTGGGAGAGATTTGTGGACTCTCCTCATAGATTCTTTTGGTGGGTGTTTCCTTCGCCGAAAAACTGTGTGTGAGGTAACTTAGATTGACCTGGGATTGGTTTCGCCGGTACCGTAGAGGGTCTGTTCACTTCATGGTGAACTGGACACTGGACCGAGTCCATGGAGCAGTGTTGACCCTTTCCAGCTCATCACACTCTCAAGTGTTTAGAGCTCCTCTTAGAGTCCCGAGTGATCCATCAGGGTCACCTATCTAGAATGTTCCATGACAGAGAGCCCTCAGCCCGGACTGCAGCAGAGGCCTTGGTCGTGTTTGGAGAGGAATGTTTGTATTCTCTTCTAGCTGACGTTTGCTCCTCAAGGAGACCACTTGGTTGTGTGTACTCTCTCTCTCTTTGTTCCTGAGTGGACTAGGAGCACAATGACGGGACCTTGTGTGCTCCTGGAAAAGCACATATTTGCAGCTCCGATTGGTTCAGAATAGATGACGAGGTTGCATTGTCTTGTGAAGCAGTGACAGCACACTGTGCATTTTGTCTGGCAGATGTCAGTCTCTTGTTTTGATAGATTCTTTCTCTCTGTTTTTCAGACACCACAATAAAATCCGGAGCATTGAGGGGAGGCGCATGAGGGAACTGGTCTCCGTGGAAACGCTGGACCTGAGTAATAATGACGTCAGTGAAGTGCGAGGGCACTCCTTCCCCGCGGGCCTCCAGATCAAAGATCTGTAAGTAGAACCTCAAAACCCCTCCCCCCCATCTGCCTGTACCTCACTGAACCTCTCCCTGTACCTCTACTGAACCTCTCCCTGTACCTCTACTGAACCTCTCCCTGTACCTCTACTGAACCTCTCCCTGTACCTCTACTGAACCTCTCCCTGTACCTCGACTGAACCTCTCCCTGTACCTCTACTGAACCTCTCCCTGTACCTCTACTGAACCTCTCCCTGTACCTCTACTGAACCTCTCCCTGTACCTCTACTGAACCTCTCCCTGTACCTCTACTGAACCTCTCCCTGTACCTCTACTGAACCTCTCCCTGTACCTCTACTGAACCTCTCCCTGTACCTCTACTGAACCTCTCCCTGTACCTCTACTGAACCTCTCCCTGTACCCTCTGACCTACTGAACCTCTCCCTGTACCTCTACTGACCTCTACTGAACCTCTCCCTGTACCTCTACTGAACCTCTCCCTGTACCTCTACTGAACCTCTACTGACCTCTCCCTGTACCTCTACTGAACCTCCTGACCCTCCCTGTACCTCTACTGAACCTCTCCCTGTACCTCTACTGAACCTCTACTGAACCTCTCCCTGTACCTCTACTGAACCTCTCCCTGTACCTCTACTGAACCTCTCCCTGTACCTCTACTGAACCTCTCCCTGTACCTCTACTGAACCTCTCCCTGTACCTCTACTGAACCTCTCCCGAGTCCACGTACATCCAACGTCCTGTCAGTGCCCCGGAGGTCCTCTTCGTCCTCGGTCCTGACGCTTGTGCTCTCTTCATCACGCTCATTCCTGGTTGTGTTGTTCTGTTGTTCCCCAGGTATCTGAGCAACAACAAGATCGTGCTTCTGGAGTCCGGAGCTCTGGACCAGCTGGGCTCGTCTCTGCAGGTCCTCAGGCTCAGCAGGAACCGCCTCAGCCAGGTCCCCGTCAAGGGCTTCCAGCTGCCCAGGCTCACCCAGCTGTGAGTAGCTCTCCTCATGACTCCTGACTTTTCCTGCGGAAAGAGTGGTAGCTAGTGGGGGGGGACGGGGGCGGACGACCAAGGCTAAATGGAATCTGAGCAGTCTGTCTATAGTGGTTAGACTAGTTGCGAGAGCCATTAGTGGGACCCCCCCTACCCTCCTGGGGGGGGGAGGACTCTTCTTTGGTCAACATGAGAGCCATTCCCCGGCTGATTTATGCCCTTCCCTGTGTACCTTGAGTGGGTTCATCTCTCCCTGAGCCCTCTCCATGCTGGCTCTCTCCCCCGTTCCCAGCCCTCCCCTGCAGCATTACGCCAAGGTAGAGCCTCATCCATACCTCAACACCTCCACTGTGGGGAGAAGGAGACACAGGTAATGGGAGTCTGCTCCATTGTGGCTCCACAGGTCTCTCTTCACTCTTCACCAGAAGCTTCCCCAGGTGCCTATTGTTTCACAGGTGTGACACTGTATCTGTACACGCTTATGGCAACATGGTGGTGACACAAAGAGGCGGTGTGGCTGTTTATGCTGCCGGGCTGTGACATCAAACCTCCCGCCCCGCCAGGTGCAGGCAGGTGACACAGCCCAGCGGACAGGGCTGAGGGCTTTACCAACACCTCGCACGCTATTTCTATTTGACTCGTCTCCTTGAAGACGCTTCTCCATGACTTCTATTCAGTCACCTTGAAAGGGAAGGGTGCTGACATGTCATGTGCTGAAATGCTCTGGCCTCTCTCCTCTGGTGGACTATAGCTCCTCTCATCCCAGAGCTATTTCCACGCGTTTGATGTTTGCTACTGCAGTTGACCTTAGAGTGATTGATGCCGGTTTGTGATCCTGTATTGGGATGGCCCAGGTCAGAACATGACCCTAGTTTGCAACCAGACCCCTTCAGGTCCCAGGGGTGTGAAGCACTGGCACATACCGGGCACACAGGGGCCACAGGTGGAACTGGGAGCACTCAGGAATGCCTGCTGGGGGGGCGTGGAGATGAATGCTCATTAGAACCAGGAGAGAAGAGTAATGAGCTGCTGTAACTAGCGGCCTTGTCTTCATGGGACCATGTATCTTCTGTCCTCTTGACCGTGTTCCTGGGCGATGTGTCTTACAGTGAGCTGAACAGGAACCGTCTGAGGCAGGTGGAGGGCCTGACCTTCCAGGGCCTAGCCAGTCTGGAGGTTCTCAAGCTCCAGAGGAACAACATCAGCAGGCTGACCGACGGAGCCTTCTGGGGCCTGGCCAAGATGAAAACACTGTGAGTGTCCCGGCGATCTGCCTCTGACCTCCAAACATCTACAATAGACTGGCGTGAACTAACTAAAGTTTAGTTTTTTCAACCCAAACTACATTACCCATACTGCCTGTGTCCTGTTCCCTCTGCAGCCACCTGGACTACAACAATCTGATGGAGGTGAACAGCGGCTCCTTGTATGGCCTCAGCTCCCTGCTGCAGGTCTTCCTCAGCAACAACTCCATCTCCCACATCAACCCTGTCGACTGGAAGTTCTGCCAGAAGCTTCGGGAACTGTGAGTACCTGCTGTCGTCCCAACACCCTGCCCACCTGCCTTACAACACCCTGCCCACCTGCCTCCCAACACCCTGCCTGCCTCCCAACACCCTGCCTGCCTCTCCCCGCACCTGAACCTCGGCTAAATGACTGACTTAACGCTCAATATGCACTCCTCTCAGGATAAGCCTGTTTAGCCCATAATTACAGCTGGGGTTGACAGTAGCTAAGTCCTCTTTAAGCACCTGTATTCAGGTCTCCAAACGGGTTTGTCCCACCAGCGTGTAATCCCGTGTTGCCAGTGTTGTGGTAATTACAGAGGGGATCCCAGTCTCTCAGTCGAATGAATGAGCCGGTATTATCTCCGCTGTTCAGACTGTGTTGACACGACTCTGTTCCAGTGTCCAGCTTAGCTCAGGTGAGGCATCGCTAACCGGGCCGTTGTTAGGCATCGCTGGCGCCAAGGACAGCACTCTCTGTGTTTGTGGGTTCGTGTATGTATTTCAAACTGATATCAGCCCGCGTGCGCGTGTCTGATAACCCTCTGTATCCGTGCTGCATCTCGCTGCAGTCGGCACAGTGAGAGGTTATATGATTTTATTAGCGGGCCCTGATGACTGTGATAGAAGGGGATAGTGGTGTGCTGTCCCTGTGTGTGGCTCCAGAGCTGCCTGCTTTATGGCTCTCGCCTGTTATTACATTCCGGATGAGACAGGCTGACGAGGATGGAGGCAGAGGGACTGTACACATGACTGACCACACTGCCCCCAGCTCCGGTCCAGACCTTGCCCACACACACACACACACACACACACCACATATCCTGTCAGGCCCACTGGTAGATTGAGACCATAAAGAATGCAGCGATGGGAGACTGAGTGGAGAACTGAGTTTCATGCTCGAACAAAAAGCGGTGAGATCCAGAGTTTGACGACAGACGCATCTGGCACCAGTGAAACATCCGATCCGTTCCCCCCGTGTCTCACCTCCCCGTGATCCTACCGACGGTAACCGCCACGCCACAAGAGAAGCGTCTCACTCGTGGTGTTGAAGGGAGTTGGCAATGAACCTCAGAACCAAAAGATGTCTGCCGCCACTCTGTGCTCTGTCGAGTCCTGACCCCCCCCCCTCCCTCCCTCCCTCGCTCCCCCCCCCTCCCTCCCCCCTTCTCTGCCCCCCCCTCCAGGAACCTGTCCTACAACAACCTGACCCGTCTGAACGAGGGCTGCCTGGCCGAGCTGGGAGACCTTCAGTCCCTCCGCCTGGGTCACAACTCCATCAGCCATGTGACCGAAGGAGCCTTCAAAGGCCTCAAGTCCCTGCGCACCCTGTAAGTCTTCCTGACTCCTCCCAAGGCACACAACATTAGTTCCTTCCTGAGGTAGGCTGGAGAACCCCGTTGTAGCACACAAAACTGTCCGTTTCATACTGTGCAGGTACGAGGGGATGTCTGTCAGGTCTTTCATTCGTCCCTCGTGGGCAGTTGTGAAACACCTTGCAGTTGTTTACTTGAGGTTTCCCATCGTCTCATTTGCATGTATGTGTGTGTGTGTGTGTGTGCATTGACAAGGTGTGCATGCGTCACCATTGTCATGGTTTCTGTGAGAACATTTAGTGTTTTCTTTTCTCCCGCCCCTGTCCCTGTTAAGTCTGTGGGTTCCCAGAAAAGCTCGATGCACATGTGTTCCCCGGTGCTAACCTCCCTGGAGGCTCCTGGCCCTCTTAAAGCGGAGCAGGATGGGAGTCCCCCCTTCCACACTGGCCCTGCACAGGCGCACGGAGAGGGGGATGGAGGGAGGGATGGAGGGATGGAGGGAGAGAGGCTGTTGAATGGCTGGTTCCTCGCGTCTTTTTGGCTCGAGCTCTGGCCAGCCAGCCAGCCAGAGAAAAGAGTGTTGCCTGTGCTCGCTAGACAAGGTCTTTCTCACAGTGGGGTGACAAGCCAAGGCATATACAGACCTTTCTCTGCTGGCACAGAGAGAGAGAGAGAGAGAGTAGCTGTGTGAGAGGCCCTCTGTTTTGCTCGCCTCTCTCGCCCTTTCTCTCTTTTTTCACTTTTTCCTTTCTTTCTCACTTGCCGGCTTTGTCTGGCCCGCCGATCCCCACACACATCTCCTGTTTTCCTCTCCGCTCTCGCTATCCCTTTATCTCTGCCTCCTCGCTCCCTTTATTCTGTCCCCCACTTTATCTTTTGCATTCTTTCTTTTAATGACTTTCTTACTTTCACCCTCCCTATGTCTCTTATCCCTTCCTGCTCCCCCTCTGGCTCTCTCTCTCTCTTCCTCTTCCTCTCTGCATCTCTCTTCCCCGCCCCTCTCCCTGATCTCTTCCTCTCTCTCTCCCTCTCTCTTTCAGGCAGGTCTAATCTAATCATTGTGCTGGATGGTAGGCACAGACCAGGCCTGTAAGAGAGCCAGGGCTAGCTTTAATTGGGCCTGCACTGTTGGCCATGGCAGCGTGGGGCTGGAGCCTGCAGTGGGGTGTGAAAGCCCTGTGTAGGCCAACCTTTTCAGCAGTGGGGGCCAGTCTTCAGGGGCCTCCCCCCCTGGCCTCCCCCGGCCCCTGTATGGGCCCCCACCACTGGGCCGCATTAACAAGGCAACGGCCATTCACGCCCAGCCAGCCAGAAAGAATAGGAAATTGGCAGCCCAGTCCGGTCGAACTGTAGAGCCCCTGAATGGAAGCGGAGGGGAAGGTCTGTGGATGCGGGTGGGGGGTGGAGGGGCTGGAAGAGAGGGGGTATTGAGTGCTAAAGGACTGTGTGGGTGTGAGTGACCATCAGCCTCAAAGAGCTTTCCAAAGTTTGAAAGAAAGTCCCTTAATGGCAGGGGAAACAAAGCGTGCGATAGAGCGGCGAGTCACATCTTTGTCCAAGTCTTTTTTTTGTGTTGTTTTCCTTCCTGATTGCTATTCAGAGGGCTCCCAGATGACTTCACCGGTGTGGATAGCCCGGTGGAACAGCTAATGAAGTCTATTCAGCGTGCAGTTTAGAAGTGTCCGGGCAGACCCAAGGCTCTTTTCTTCTCTAGTTTAGCTTCAGTCTCGTTTCTTTTCCAGCTTCATTAGCAGCAGTTTGCTGTGACTGTGGCTAGACCTTCCACCGTGACTCCCAGACCCGACCGGCTGGATCCAGAGGGCATTATGCGCCCGGCAATCTCTCCATGCCGTCATGAATTATACATGTATGCCTGTGCTGGGGTGGCGTGCCTTCCTCCCTCCAGTAACCCCCCTCCTCCCCCCCTCCCCCACCCTCAAAGGAAAGAATGCGCTTGGCTGGCAGAGCAGAGCAGCAGGGAGAAGTTTGCTCTTTAGGCCAGGTGCGGATGGGGGGTGGGGGGGGGGAGAGAAGGAGTGGGTGGGGCTAACCCGTGACTTCCAACTACGTCTCTTCTAAAGCTACGGAGCGCACTCTGAACTTCCCTCCTCCTTCCCCTGTCGCTCGTCCATCGCTCTCATCTCTTATTCTCTCTCTCTCTCTCTCTCCACAGGGAGTTGGACCATAACGACATCTCTGGGACAATAGAGGACACCAATGGGGCCTTCTCTGGACTGGACAGCCTCAACAAGCTGTGAGTCTCTCCCCCTCTCCTCCTCCCTCCCTCCACCACCCCTCCCTTTCAGCTCGCTGGCCTGCCACTGGTTTGGCGATTGTCTCTCCACTTCTCTGCATCCCCTCCCCTCAGCCAGTGTGAGAAGTGAGTTTCTTGGTGCTCTCCCCCTTGCTCCAGCACCACGCCTGGGCAGTCGACAGAGCCTCCCCGGTCTCTGTCTCTCCCCTCGCTCCAGCACCACGGCCTGGGCAGGTCGAACAGAGAGCCGCCCCGGTCTCTGTCTCTCCCCTCGCTCCAGCACCACGGCCTGGGCAGGTCGAACAGAGGGCCGCCCCGGTCTCTGTCTCTCCCCTCGCTCCAGCACCACGGCCTGGGCAGGTCGAACAGAGGGCCGCCCCGGTCTCTGTCTCTCCCCTCCGGGCCTCACACATCATTTGGAAGTGCTACTCTGAGAGATGACTCGAAGTGCCGCGCCGCTTTTATGAGCCTTTCTTCATGATGCATCCAGGTTTAGAGTTTAACTGCTGTTGGCCTAAAACCTAAAAAAGTCTATTCAAATCACTTTTTCATCTGGGTTTGATCTCAGTCTGACTCTTCCAGTGGCCGTGAAGCTTTGTTGGGGTCTGTGGGGAGGCCATGAGACCTTGGAAATGACTCTTTGTCTATAGTTTATGGTCTTTCATAATTGACCCTCCTTGTCTAAAACCTTGTTGTCACCAGTCCAGATAAGGAGTGAAGCAGCACTTAAGATGCACACGGAGCTGAAGCGTTCTGCGTCCAACGCAGTCATCACACATCAAGTCAGAAAGGCTGGTGTCCAGCCAAGGCCGTTCCCTGAGTGAGCCCCAGTGAAAGGGCTTTTCTGTGGACCTGCAGGAGATCCAGCAAGCCTGCTCTGAGCCCCCCTCCCTCCCTCCCTCCCTCCCTCCCTCCCTCCCTCCCTCCCTCCCTCCCTCCCTCCCTCCCTCCCCTCCCTCTCCCTCCCTCCCTCCCCTCCCTCCCTCTCCCCCTCCCTCCGTCCCTCCTCTCCACTCTCCTCGTCTAGAAGGCCCTGTTGTTAGGAGCTGAGAGAGGGTGAAATTGGGGGGTGGGCCGGTCATCAACATCAAACGCCGTGTTAGCCCTGCGTGCCCCTCCTCTGCCCCGGGCCCTTTTGTCTCGCCGGGAGGGGTGTCGGCGGAAACTGCCCGCTCGGTACCCAGCACACTGGCACAATACCCCCCCCCTCCCCCGCCCCCCACGCCTCCGCCCCGGGTTAGCATGGCCGGAAAACACGCTCACCAACGCTGGGAACAAGATAAAGGGAGGGGGGGACTTCAAAGTGTCCTCTCCGCGTCTCGTGTCCTCCCAGATGGGCTCGTGAATATCCCCTCATGGGAGGCAGCCACTGTTGGATGTCTAATCTGGCTTTACTGGAGGTCTCTCTTTCACACCACGGGTCCTCTTTCACCATCCAGGCTCAGAGAATAGGAATGACTCATGCTAGCTATGGACCACTGCTGTCTGTCCAGTCCCAGTCCAGTCTGACCAGCTCAATTTGACCAGCCCAGTCCTGTCCTAGCACCCACCAGCCCTGTCCTAGCAGCCCAGCCCAGTCCTAGCAGTCCCAGAGTGCAAGGTCTCAGCCCTGCTGCACTGCTGAAGGATGGTGGGAGGGGGTGAGGGGGCGAGGGGCGTGAGAGGAGGGAACGGTGGGAAACGGAGGAGAGAGTGGTGGGGGAGGGGGGGGGCGCTGCTTTTGAAGAGCGTCTGGGATTAAACCCCCCAGGAGGGGGGGGGAGCCGCTTGTTCCTTGCTTGAACCTGGCCTTGACAAGGCTACTTTTATTCCCTCTACAAGCTGTGTTGTCCCAACAGTGAGAGAACCTGGCCTTTCATGTGACTACCCCCCCCCACCCCCCGCCTTCCCCCCCGGCCCCTCCCCCTCCTCGCAGGCTCTCAGCCCCACCCTGTCATCGCTATTAAATTCTAATAAAGATAAAAGTGGTGTTTGAAGAGCAGAGCAGGGCCGGAGCGGGCCCCCAGACTCCCTCAGCCTTCGTCCTAATCTCCACAGTTCGGATTTCCAATACCTCAATCCCTTCGCTCTTATCAGATTCAGCTTCACTAATTGTGCTTTTCTCTCTCTCTCCCCTTTCCCCTCTTCCTCTCCTTTTTTCTGTCTCATGTTTGCCCCACACCCCCCCACCCCCCCCCCTCCCCCCCCTCTCAACTCTCTCTTTTCCTCTACCTCTCTCCCTCCGTTTATCGCTGCCCTTCATGTTTGGAAATTGCAGAACTCTGTTTGGAAACAAGATCAAGTCGGTGGCCAAGAAAGCCTTCTCAGGCCTGGAGGCCCTGGAGCACCTGTGAGTATCCCACAATGCACTGGGGCCCCTCCGAGCGCGGCTGCCAAAAGTAGCTGCCTGAGAGGGCTGCTAGCAATTTAATAACGTCTTTGTAAAAGGAGAAGACAGGGTTTGCGAGGGCCCAGCTGCCTCCCTCTCGTTAGTCTGCAGACTCAACTTTGGCCTTTTTTCCTGGTGCAAGGGAACAAAGTTATTGAGCATATGGTCAGTTTCGTAGAAGAAATGGAATTTCTATAAGCTCTTTCACAGGCCCTGGCTGTTAGGGGAGGAGAGAGAAAAGAAAGTGCCGGAGTGTCTCCTCAGTCTAACATGCCTGCCTCTGTCCACCTTGTTTAAAACAAGCCAATTGGAAGTGCGCGCGTGTGCGTGTGTGTGTTCCTGTCACGCCTGACAGCCCTCTCTGTTTAATGTCGCCGTAGGAACCTGGGAGAGAACGCTATCCGCTCCATCCAGCCAGATGCCTTCAGCAAGATGAAGAACCTCAAGAGCCTGTGAGTTGATCATGACTCACCTGTAACACACACACACACACACACACACACAAGATATGATATACACAATGATGCTATAGTCATGGGAAAAGAAGTGAGGCCTCGTTCCTCAGTCCGATCAAAGCTGTTCTAAAACAGACAGTCAGATAACAGCCGTCCCCTCCCCTCAGGATGATCCAGAGTGACAGCTTCCTGTGTGACTGCCAGCTTGGCTGGCTCCCTGAGTGGCTGGTGACACGGGACTTGGTGGCGGACGTGAATGCCACCTGTGCCCACCCCGAGAGTCTGGAGGGCAGCAGCATCTTCCGGGCTCCGTCAGAGAGCTTCGTCTGTGGTGAGTCACAGTTTGTCTGATTTCACCTGTTTGGATCGGAAAGGCTGTATATGGCTGTGGGTCAGTGTTTGTACGTCAGTATGCAAATATCTCCGCTTCTCTATTTGGGTTGGTGTGTGTGTGTGGGGGTTGTTAGTTTGCATTTCCAGTTGAGTATGTATGGTAGGTAACACTAACACCTCCCTCCCTTCTGCCCTCCCTTCTGCCCTCCCTTCTGCCCTCCCTTCTGCCCTCCCTTTTGCCCTCCCTCCCTTCTGCCCTCCCTTCTGCCCTCCCTTCTGCCCTCCCTCCCTTCTGCCCTCCCTTCTGCCCTCCCTTCTGCCCTCCCTCCCTTCTGCCCTCCCTTCTGCCCTCCCTTCTGCCCTCCCTTCTGCCCTCCCTCCCTTCTGCCCTCCCTTCTGCCCTCCCTTCTGCCCTCCCTTCTGCCCTCCCTCCCTTCTGCCCTCCCTTCTGCCCTCTCCCGCCCTCTCTCCCTCTGTGCTCATGCCTCCCCCCCTCCCCCCTCCTCTCCTCTGGGTAGACGACCTTCCCAAGCCCCAGATCACGGTCCAGCCAGAGACCACCATCACGGTCCTGGGCAGCGACGTCCGTCTGACGTGCACGGCGGCCAGCAGCAGCTCCTCCCCCATGACCTTCGCCTGGCGCAAGGACCAGGAGCTGCTGCAGCACGCCCAGATGGAGAACTCTGCCCACGGGCGCGCTCAGCCGGGCGGGGTGATGGAGTACACCACCATCCTCCACCTGCGGCACGTCACCTTCACCCACGAGGGCCGATACCAGTGCATCATCACCAACCACTTTGGCTCCTCCTACTCCAACAAGGCCCGCGTCACCGTCAATGGTCAGTTTGTGGTAGCTTGTGTGTTTTAGTGCGTGTGTGTGTGCTAGTTTGTATGTGTGTTAGCTTGTGTTTTAGTGTGTGTGCTAGTTTGTATGTGTGTTGTTTGTGTTTGTGTGTGTGTGTGTGTGTGTAGTAATGACTTCCTCCAGATAACTCTGTAATTTAGAGATACTTAGCCGAGTTAGACAGCAGAGGAGAGCTGTTCTACCGTGGGACAGAATAAATCAGATTAGGGCTCATTCAGAGCTCTTCCTCCAAGAATCTCCTCAGCCTTCTCTCTCTCACACACACACCACACACACACACACACTCTCTCTCTCTCTCTAACCCTCCCTCTTTCTCTCACCCGCTCAGAGAGGAATTTGGAACTAATGTGTCCATCAGTCCCATGCTGTGTCAGCCTGGCTGAGCGCTTCACTGGAGCAGTCTGGGGCTGGTCTCCCCCTGCTCAGTAGATCTCTAACTGAGCGCTTCACTGGGCTGGTCTCCCTGCTCAGTAGATCTCTAACTGACCGCTTCACTGGGCTGGTCTCCCTGCTCAGTAGATCTCTAACTGACCGCTTCACTGGGCTGGTCTCCCCCTGCTCAGTAGATCTCTAACTGACCGCTTCACTGGACTGGTCCCTCCCTGCTCAGTAGATCTCTAACTGACCGCTTCACTGGAGCTGGGTGTCCCCCTGCTCAGTAGATCTCTAACCCAGACTCTCCTCTCTCCCCCAGTCCTGCCCTCCTTCGTGAAGACGCCCCAGGACAGAGCCATCCGTACGGGCACCACGGCGAGGCTGGAGTGTGCGGCTCGGGGCCACCCCACGCCTCAGATCGCCTGGCAGAAGGACGGGGGGACGGACTTCCCGGCGGCCCGCGAGCGGCGCATGCACGTGATGCCCGACGACGACGTGTTCTTCATCACGGACGTGAAGCCGGAGGACATGGGCGTGTACAGCTGCACCGCCAGGAACACGGCGGGCACCGTGTCGGCCAACGCCAGCCTCACCGTGCTGGGTGAGACACGCCGTCATACATGACGTCATACATGCTACCAGTCTCCTCTCCTTTCCTCGAAATGTATTATTTCCTCATCGAATCGAATCATTTACTATTAACATTACGCTCCACACAGCTGAGATCCATGTTGGACTTCATTGGAGTTTTCTGACTTAACTTTCTCAGTTAACTTAATGTGATGATTTGGGGAAACGTACCACGTAAATAACCCCCCGAGTCACTTGGGAACTGGTCAGCCTTCGGCCCGGGATCCCAAACCCTTTATTTTCCTGCTGCAGCTGTGGCCTTGCTGTAGGTCAGAGGTCAAAGGTCAGGGGTTAGGGCTGGGGTCGGAAGGGGGAGGGGGAGGGCTCACAGAGGGGTGTTTGTTACGCTCTCCCACCCCGCCTCCTCTCAGGGTGGGAGGGACAGTTCTAACTCCTGAGCTGGGGGGCTGTGGGAGGGACAGTCCTAACTCCTGAGCTGGGGGGCTGTGGGAGGGACAGTCCTAATTCCTGAGCTGGGGGGCTGTGGGAGGGACCGTCCTAACTCCTGAGCTGTGGGGGGCTCCTCTGTGGGAGGGACAGTCCTAACTCCTGAGCTGGGGGGCTGAGTAATGGCCATGTAGGAAAATATGTGGAGGTTGGAAGATGGGAACTCCCTGGATTCTCTGAAATACTCAGACCAAATGTTCTCACGTGTAGTTTGTGCTGTATATTGGAGGGTAGATTCATCCAATGTAAAGGGCTCAGTTCTGTTTGGGCCTGGGGTGACTGGGAGGCCTCTGCTATGAGACCCTGTGGGGGGTGGGGGGGCTGGAGTGGAAGGTAGGAGAGGGGGGAACAGAGGGAGGGGTGAGGGAGAGGGGAGGCTGGGGCGGGTTAAGTGAGATCTCTTAATCTGTGTGTTTCCCTGCTGAGAGGAGAAGCCTTCTCCACACACGCACACCCCTCACACACACTCACACACACACACACACACACACACTCACACACCCTCACACACTCACTCACACACCCTCACACACACACGCACACACTCACACACACACGCAAATCCACACAGCTCAATGCACACAGATCACCAGTCAGCATGGACTAAACTGGAGGAAGGACTCGTTAGTTTAGAGTGTATTTCGTAAACGTCCGTAGTGCAGATCTGCATCATGTCACCCCCCCTGCCGAGTCTCTCCTGGCTGCCTGGCACCTGGTCTGTGTGCTTGTTTTGAACTTGGAAACAGTTAGAGCCCAAACACCACACCTGCCTTGATGTTCCCAGCCGAGTGCACCTCTAACCCCTCCCTCCCCCCCCCTCCAACAGAGACCCCTCACCTGGTCCAGGATCTGGAGGACCGCAACGTGGTGGTCGGGGACACGGTGGCTCTGCAGTGCAAGGCCCTGGGCAGCCCCCCGCCCCGCATCACCTGGCTACGCAACGACCAGCCCCTCCGCCCCTCCGACAGGCACCACTTCACCCCCGGCAACCAGCTGCTGGTGATCGGCAGCGCCGCCCTGGAGGACGAGGGCCGCTACACCTGCGTCATGTCCAACCCGCTGGGCACGGAGCGCGCCCACAGCCAGCTGAGCGTGCGGCAGCAGCACGCCGTCTGCGCCCCGCCCTCCGGCCCCAGCACCGTCACCGTGGGCATCATCGTCATCGCCGTGGTGACCAGCATCGTGGTCACCTCGCTGGTGTGGGTGTGCATCATCTACCAGACGCGCAAGAAGAGCGAGGAGTGCAGCGTCACCAACACAGGTGAGGGTCTGCAGACGATCACGGATCACAATGCCCAGGTGACCCAGGTGACTCGGGTGACCCAGGTGACCCAGGTGATGGTCTGATGTTGACCCTGCTGACACCCTCCCCCTCCCCCCCTCTCCCTCCAGATGAGACCACCGTGCCTCCGGACGTGCCCAGCTACCTGTCCTCCCAGGGCACCCTGTCTGAGAGGCACGACGTGTGCATCAGGGTGGAGGCCGGCGGGGGAGGCCAGCCCAACGGACACCTGGACACCTCAGGTAGGACTGGTCCTCCACACCACCTCTCACACGCTCCTCGACTCATCTACGCAGCACGCAGGGACCGCCTGGACGGGGCTTCTAAACCCACGGGGTTTAACGCGTGTGTGTGTGTGTGTGTGCAGGCTTCGACGGTGGCGTGGTGTGTTCAGACTGCATGGAGAACGGGAGCAGCTACTGTAAGGACCCCGCCTACCTCCCCCAGGGGATGGGACCCGTGTGCCTGGAGTACCAGCAGCATCCCCACACCCCCCCCCATGGAGTACCGAGCCCCCCCCCTGCACTCAGACACGGGATACTACACCCCCTCCGCACTGCAACGGGACCCCCAACGGAGTCAGAAGGGACCCCCAGCCTCCCGGCTCGCCGCCCGGTCACCACGACGGCGTGACGTCACAGCGGAACCACCACGACAGACAAGGTACGGTGTGTCACCACCGCGGCGATGACGCCCCGTTACTGGTCGTCACGCCAGCCCGCTCGCTGAAACCCCATCGTGGTTGGGAGCTGCCAGCTGTGGCTGCGAGGCGCTGATGGTGAAAGGGAGGCGTGTGATGGATGGGTCCCAGTCGATCCTTGACAGCTGGATCAGAGCTGTCAGCCTGGGAGTCTTGAGGGGTAGCTCCCCCACCTCTCCAGCTGCAGCTCAGGCAGCGTTGAGTTCCCAGCGCTGGCAGCCTTCCATCAGGGCAGGTCTGGGCCTGTGGCTGCCTGGCTGGGACTCTGCTGCTCCCTGGGCTAGGAGGAGGGATCCGAGCTGGATCGCTCCTCTCGCAGCGCAGCCCCTTCTAGAGACATCCATCATCCTGTAGCCCAGAGCTGTGTGTGGATAGAGGTCTTCGTGTTTGCGTGTGCCATCACTGGCCTGCTAATTCATTTTTCACTTTCTCTCCCCTCTCTCTCTCCCTCTCTCTCCCCTCTCTTTCCCCTCTCTCTCCCCTCTCTTCCCCTCTCTCTCCCCTCTCTCTCCCCTCTCCATCTCTCTCTCTCTCCCCTCTCTCTCCCCTCTCTCTCCCCCCTCTCTCCGTCTCAGGGTTTCCTGGGAAGAGACCAGGACAGATCGTCGTGTGCTCCCCGTCAGAAGCTGAGTCGTTCCACAAGCCGGTCAAGCTCTCCCCGGCAGCGCTGGACTGCGAGAGGGAGCTGAGGCAGACTCTGCTATCTAACGGACACGCTCCCAAAGCCACTCAGTGACAGCGCCCCCCTCAGGAGAGCCAGCGACTAGCAGGCACCCTCTGCACACCCCCTGAACTAAAACAAACTCACCTTGTTCTTTGGGAACTGGACTGCTACCTCAAATAGAGGAGAATTTTCCCCCCTCCCCCCCCTCGTCTGGGGCTGAAGGGGCGGGAGCGCGAGGAAGGGGACGGGGTCCGGAGCTTGAAGGCGGAGCTTGTGTGGGTGGCGTCCCATCCGAGCGTATCAGATGTACATACTTAAAACCTTCCCCTGGGAGGTGCCAATCACAACCTAGCTCCAAATAAATGACTTGCATTTGAAGCATGCAAATGTAGGGAATAATGTACAGTATATGTGTGTTTGAGAAAGAGAGCTATACCATTGGACATTTGACCGTGTACATAAGAGGTTGCATATATATTATATAACTTTTACAAGAGAGTATTTGAATTTATTCTGTGCATGTTAAAGAAAGGAGTGATGGTATTTTTGTCTTTTTCAAAATGAGCCTCGTCGTCGACCTGTCTCGGCTTCAGCTACGGTGCCTTACTGCATGATCAAAGAAACTCTCGAACCAGACTCATTATATATCAAGAGATTTAGAGACGTCCATCAGTACACTCACATACCATGGAAACACTTTATTGCACTTGAATGTATTTGACAAACACTGCCAGTCATGGCCTTAAACAAACAGAACTTACACTCAGTGGTACTTCATGAAGGATGAACTTGGGTTTAATTTATTTCGGTACGTGATATGGTACAAGGCAGGATGTTTTGATGGACAAACTAGGTTTTGGTCGTGTCAGCACTTTTGTACTCCGGTTCCTCATCATTAATTACGTCTGACAGAGCAGCTTAGGGACATGATGTGTGGATTTCTAAACCCTTCCATTTCAGCGTAACCTATCACTTTCTGTTTCTGGGATAAGAGGAACATCAGGGCTTTTCCACCTGCTCCAGTAGCCTTCAGACGAGACCCTCTCCTGTGCTTGTAACTCCCAGTGTTTTTTGTTCACTCTTTGCTCAACAAATATACCTGGTTTCAAATACACATTTAGAGCATATGTGGCTCCATAAATATTTCAACTGTAAAAGGGAACGGTGATGTTGACCGGGTGAACCAGAAGGTCATGTGGAGTCTGTTGTGTTTCTGCTGTCATGTGCCTAACCTGTGGCCTGCTCCGTGTTCACGCTGAGGACGGCCAGTATTCGCCTGTCAGAACACCAGATCATACAGTGGGAAAGCATTACCTGGTATCTGTCGAGTCTTTGTCAAACTTTATTGGTATGAGGTGAGGATGTTTCATTCTGTGAACAGCTTACTGTTTGGGAAACTTGTGAAAATGTACTCTTAACCAAAACTAAGACAAATGCAGTGAAAGTCCTCCTCTTCAGTGGGCCTGGATACCTGGGGCCAGTGTGACACACAAAGAACAGTTTAACCTTTTACATTGTGTAATCTGTACATGGGTCTTTGCCCATTTGGGCTTTGTGTAATTCTGATCCAGTATTTGCTAGTTGCCTTATCACTGCTAGACATGTGTGTACAGTTACAGAGTAAGACAAAGGAACTATCAGAAAGCTAGAATTACATAAAAGATCATTCAGATGTTACTAGGACATCTCCCCAGTGTATCCAGGTTTGAACGAACAAGGAGGTGAAACAGTACATTATATCTGGTCCGAATAATTTATTGAAATAGACTGTCTGAAGCCATTGTACCATTGTCAAAGCTAAAAACATTGAAGTGTCTTACATGGCATTGCAGTGTCTAATAAAATCACATTTTGATATTATGATTTTCTTTTGTGTGTGTCTGTCTTGAGTGGTTCTCAGATGAACCCACCTCTCTGCTGCACGCGTAAATCCTCCTAGTCTATCCAGGCTAGAGCGAGAGCCTGTGTTCTGGGGAGGGGGGGGAGAGTGGGGGGGTCAGTGACTGACAGCAAGACAGATCCTGAGCGCCTGCTGCAGCCATCAAATGTTGTGCATTGTTCAGCGGCAGCTTAGTGACAGGCCGTGTGACAAACACACCCACCTGTGGGGCCGTCTGTCTCCCTGTGGACGTGCCTGGCTCCCTCACCTCCGCTACCTTCTACCGCTCGCTGAAGGACACCCCCCCCCGCAAGTCAGGAAACTTGACTTAAGACGAGATAACCATCAAATGTGACCCTCACATCGGTGTTTGCGTCTAGGGTTTCCTGTCACTGGAAGGGCCCCCCGAGCCGGTGCTACGGTAGGCATGTTCCAGAGTCCGGATCGCAGGTGTCTGAGCTCAGTGGAGCTGAGATGAGGCTTCATGGAGGCTGGGGGAGCCAGGTGGTTTGGTTCACCACCCTGCTGACACCAAGGAGAGCTGGGACCTTGGGAGGGAGATGGCTGGGAAAACCCCCCCAGTCTAGATCACTTCCTCAGACACAAAGATATCTCTAGTAATCACAGACAATGGCTCGACGATATTTTAAAAAAGTGGTTTTAATAGCATATTGGTTTTAATGCCACATTCTCTCACTTATTTCCATACAGTAAAGATGCTCATGGTCTCATGGGGAGGGATATGAGTTTCCTTCGGAAAACGATCCGTGTTGTTAAATTAGAGGAATCCAGGCAGTTAAACTCAATCTGCAGCGCACTGATGAGCAGGAATGCAGAGCGCTGGGTAATGTGATCAGAGATGGTTCTCCCCACGGGAACCAGGTGTCCCTCCTCAGGAGGCCTGGTTCAGGCTAGGACAGCCCAGGGCCAGGCCTCCACCAGGGACCAGGCCTCCCCTCCACCAGGACCAGGCCTCGTCTCCACCAGGGACCAGGCTCCCCCTCCACCAGGGACCAGGCAGGCAGGGCCTGCTACAGCATGGAGCCCCGGACCTCCTCGTAGGCTCCTAGGAAGATGAAGCCTCCCAGGCTGATGAAGGTTATCCTGGGTATGCTGCCAGCAAACAGCCTGCAGGAGAGGGGAAAGAGAGAGAGACGGTTACATCAAGGCAGAGGATGTGTCACAGGCAGAGATGTCAAAAGTACACACATCTTTCACTCAAGTAGAAGTACAGATACTCTGTACTTCTGTATATGTTTAAAAAGACGGTTGAAGTACTAACTACATTTTTTCACTCAAGTTAGAGTAAATAAGAGTGGGCTCTGACAACTTAAGTAAAATTAGCCATTTCTACTACTACTACCTGTTTTAGTGTCACACTGGTAACTGGACCTCACATCATATTAATCAGGCCTATCAACCATTTCTCCACAACACCTTGAATTTCTCACGCTGAGAAGTAAGGGATAACTTGTCCAGCTTTATACAATTACTGGACGAGGCGTAGGCATATGGAGGGAAGTTTTCTGCCGAGTTGATAGTTGTCTCGGGTTTTACAGAGTTAAATTCCACCAACCAGACAATCAGAAACATCACCAGCACACACCCCACCACGGAATGTTTTTACCCAAACGTTGACAGGTATGATAATCTCACGTCAAACTTTTGATAAAACTTGAGAGCCCTGTATTAATACATTAATACCAAAATACACTATATATAGACACGCGGCGCATTCGCCAGGAATCCTTTTTGACACCGACAATTTGGAACATCTCCCTCATATATGACCATGGGTGATGAGGAATGTCTTTATTCTCAGTCATGTCCACATCGCTAACTCCCTCTGCCTCATCCTATGTCTCATCCAGTCTTCTTGTCGCCTTGCTCCATGCTAGCTTCGTAGACTAGCTTACGTTTGTCGTGTGTGATAGCAAGGACATTTTTTGAAAAGGCACGCAATGACAAGAAATAATACTGATCATGCCACCAAATACATATTAAAACTAAAGTAACGAGCCTGGTTTAAAAATGTAAGAAGTAGAAAGTACAGATATTTGTATAAATAATTGAAGGAGCGAAAGTAAAAAGTTGTCAGAAAAATAAATAGTGAAGTACTGATACCAGAAAATCAGAAGTACATTAATGAAGTATTAGTACTTTGTTACTTCCCATCTCTGGTCACTGGCCTGTCATCTCATATTGCACCTTATGCACCGGTTCCTAGTAAGCTGGTAAACCTGTCATTTTGATGACCTGTGATTTCTGTGAGAACGGTGGCCTGATGAAGAGTGGCCTTATAAGGTGCTAGGAGAGCAGGGGGCTAGGAGAGCAGGGGGCTAGGGAGAGCAGGGGGCTAGGAGAGCAGGGGGCTAGGGGAGCAGGGGGCTAGGAGAGCAGGGGGCTAGGGAGAGCAGGGGGCTAGGGAGAGCAGGGGGCTAGGAGAGGAGGGGGCTAGGGAGAGCAGGGGGCTAGGGAGAGCAGGGGGCTAGGAGAGCAGGGGGCTAGGAGAGCAGGGGGCTAGGGAGAGCAGGGGGCTAGGAGAGCAGGGGGCTGGGAGAGCAGGGGGCTAGGAGAGCAGGGGGCTAGGAGAGCAGGGGGCTGGGAGAGCAGGGGGCTAGGAGAGCAGGGGGCTAGGAGAGCAGGGGGCTAGGAGAGCAGGGGGCTAGGAGAGCAGGGGGCTAGGAGAGCAGGGGGCTAGGAGAGCAGGGGGCTAGGAGAGCAGGGGGCTAGGGGAGCAGGGGGCTAGGAGAGCAGGGGGCTAGGAGAGGAGGGGGCTAGGAGAGCAGGGGGCTAGGAGAGCAGGGGGCTAGGAGAGCAGGGGGCTAGGAGAGCAGGGGGCTAGGAGAGCAGGGGGCTAGGAGAGCAGGGGGCTAGGAGAGCAGGGGGCTAGGAGAGCAGGGGGCTAGGGAGAGCAGGGGGCTAGGAGAGCAGGGGGCTAGGAGAGAAGGGTCTAGGAGAGCAGGGGGCTAGAGAAGCAGGGGGCTAGGAGAGCAGGGGGCTAGGAGAGCAGGGGGCTAGGAGAGCAGGGGGCTAGGAGGCTGCATGAGGAGGAGACGCCTGAGAGGTAGGCTGTTAGAGGCTGTTAGAGACAGTAATGGTCTCGCTAGAGGCTGTTAGAGGCTGTTAGAGACAGTGATGGTCTCGCTAGAGGCTGTTAGAGGCGGCAGGGGCCTCTGAGGCGGCTGACATTGCCGGGGTCAGGAGATGTGACAGGCCATGAGAGAGCTCCAGTCTCCCAAGGCCCTTTTCCACACAGCTGTTTTTAGGATTAGGACTAACCCGCACCCCTCCCTCCCCCCCTCAGGGCCTCCCTGGAGCTCTGCCTCAGCATGACTGATGACCAGATGACACACACACACACGTCCCTCTGCTGTCCATCCAGCCCTCCGTCAGCCCTGCTACAGTCCTGCTACAGTCCTGCTACAGCCCTGCTACAGTCCTGCTACAGCCCTGCTACAGTCCTGCTACAGCCCTGCTACAGTCCTGCTACAGCCCTGCTACAGTCCTGCTACAGCCCTGCTACAGTCCTGCTACAGCCCTGCTACAGCCTGCTACAGCCCTGCTACAGCCCTGCTACAGCCCTGCTACAGCCCCCTCAACCGGCTCAGCCCTCAGATACACACTTCCTCTTTCTCTCTCTCTGTATTTCTCCTTCCCTTGGTCCCTCTACTATTATATATTCCACACACACACACACACTTCCATCAGTCTAGCCTCTATTCCTACATCCCTCACTTTCCTTCTCTGTCCGTCTGTCCACATGGGCTGTGGGGTCCAGTCCGTTGGAATGTTTGTTTTTGCTTACTGAGACCACTATTCGTCCAATACGCCCCCGCGTTCATCTGGCCTGGCGCTGCTCTTGCTAGTGTGTGTGTGTGTGTGTGTGTGTGTGTGTGTGTGTGTGTGTATGTGTGTGTATGGAAGGGGTTGAATATCATGGACGCTCCAGAACTGGCCCACATGCCATATCCCCGAAGCACCTGTGGGGGTTAGTAAGTTAGTGGAAGGGAAGATTTTTATGGGCCTCCATTTAGAAACGGGGTCACAAATGGGCTGACCGCTAATACATCAATTTTGTCAACTGCAAAGCTGTACAAGGTGCCAAGCATGTCAGGGATCTATCAACTATCCCAAGCATTCACACAACAGCGTGTTTCAGAATGCTCCGTGACGGATCGGGTGTTTTGGAAAGAACGAGAGGGAGTGAAGGTTTGTGTGTGTGTGTTTGTTTGGTCGTGAGTAAGCCATAGTGAGAGAGAGAGAGAGAGAGAGAGAGAGAGAGAGAGAGAGAGAGAGTGAGAGTGAGAGCGAGAGAGGAGGGAGAGCGAGAGAGACGAGCGAGAGAGAGAGAGGGTGTGTGTTTGGGTCGGAGTAGCATAGGAGAGAGAGAGAGAGAGACGAGAGAGAGAGAGAGAGAGAGAGAGAGAGAGAGAGAGAGAGACGAGCGAAGAGAGAGTAGAGGGTGTGTGGTCGGAGAGCCATGAGAGAAAGAGAGAGACAGAGAGAGAGAGGCGAGAGAGAGAGAGAGAGCGAGAGAGAGAGAGAGCGAGAGAGAACGAGTGTGTGTGTGTGTCTGGTACATTTTTAGGCTAGAACATGAGAGAACATTCCTCTACATTGCCCTTCAGTTTGCTCTGAGTTAAGAAAACTGAAACAGATCTAGCCTGAATCGAACCTTTCCTCTCAGAAGCAGAACACAGTCCTACAATGTCCTTCACTAAAGAAAACACAGGACAAAACAACAGTTTTCCCCGAATCAAAACCCCAGTAAAAAGCGTCGCTACAGAGCTGCAAGTGTCTAACTCTCTCCGCAAACTGGACGCCAGATTCTAGAGCTATCAAGATTTGGCTGGTCCCAACTAGTGCTGCGTGTCACTTCCTGTCTGTGATCAACCCCACCTGTGGAGAAGGACGTCAGTGAGTGGGAGGGAAGTACTCAACCCCTGCACCCCAGGGGCTCTCTGACTCACCGTGACATCACCAGCCCAGCAGCCATACAGATCAGTCATCTGCTGATCACCGGCCAATCACCTCGAAGACATTCAGTGACCAAACAAGCTAAAAATACCCAGAGGCCTCAGCAGCAGAGTTTCTCATGTCCAGACATTAGCATTGGGCCATAAAATCAGATCCTTTCAATACTCCTTCCTAACCACTGATCCTTTGTGGCTGCTTGATCAGGGCTCTCTTCATTTCCTTCATCTGCCTTCATGTGAAGACACTAAAACACTTAACTATACTGGGCCGTGTCCAACTTCGTGAGGTCATCAGCCATATATCCCTTACCTACACTCGTAAGATCAGTGTCTGTTTCAGTCTGGGTAACCTAAAGACCTAATCAGGTACCGGTTTTAACACAGCGGTGGTTTCGATTGAATATTTGGTCTAGCACTGGTCTAGTTTTGGTTTGTGTGGTGAGCGTGTGTTACGTTGGCCCCAGCGCAGTGCTCCAGCGCAGTGCTCCAGCGCAGTGCTCCAGGGCACGGCACACACATGGAAGCACTTTCCAGCTTCACTACACTGCAATTGGGCCTATTATCATAATTACAGCTTTAAAGCAGAAGCAATTTGTAGCAGGCTTTCACCAGCGGAACTCCCGAGACTTTTGCCCTATGGAATCACCCTATGCTCCTACTGGCCCTCTCTCTCTCTGCTCTCTCAAACAAAGACACCAACAAAATAAAAGTATATTTATCACTGTCGAGGGGGAGATACTGTGGTGAATATTCCATCCTGTTGAGGGGATTATGGTTCTTGAAAAAACAAGTCCCTGTAAAGCTGGAAGCCCAGGACGTGAAGACAGTCAGCTGGACGAGAAGAGACCGTGGTGGACAGCTAGAAATGAAGATGCTCCCAAAATATAGAAGAGAGCGGAAAGAACATCTAAGAATATTCCTTTCGGTTACGGGCGGGTCAGCACGCAGGCAGGTGGGGACTAAGCTTCTAGCTCGTTCTCAGAGGGACGTCACCGTTCTTTCACCTTCTGGACAATCCCTTCAAAGGTGAATGCAGCTGGGAGAACCAATCAGGAACGAGCCTGGAATGAGCCTGAGCTGCATGACAATGAGAAACTTCCAGATGCAATTATTCTCAGATTAGATTCCATGACGTCGGCCCCCTCATCTGTGTTGTGAGAGGACATAGGTCTGGGTGTGCACGTTGGTACTTGTGCATGTGTGTGTATGTATGTTTGTATTTGCAGGTGTGTGTGGGCGTGGACACTGAGTCTGTATGTGTCTGTGTGTGTGTGTGTGGGTGGGCGGGCGTGTTAAAGAAAAACAGAACACTTCTCACACAGTCCCAAAGCAAATCTGCTATCAACATGAAGCACGTCTTAACTACATGATGTCACCTCATGAACAAAAATAAATCTCTCTTTCTCAGGGACAGAGCTGGTGGTGCAGCAGTCCTTCTATAGCTGCTCTCCCCCTTTAGGAGATCACATCACAACACTCAGCACATAAACCCTACACTTGGCCTTGCTTTGTGCCTTAATCAATACCACTGCACACCAGAGTTATGTCTCAGAGAAACATCTCATTCCTCAGATCTCTGGTGGTCCCGTGAATTCATTTCCCTCGAGTATCATCAAAGTAAATGATGCAAGATGAAAATAAATGGGAACACTTCATCTTTAGCACACGTGCGCAGAAGGCAGAAAGAGATGACTGTGTGGGGAGGGACGCGTCGGTCTGTCAACAGACAGGAGATAACCTTTGATCTGGTCCTGAAGAACACGGCACTCCTCCACCGCCACCACTCCATAACACTCACCCTGTCAATCCTCTGCTCTTCCACACCTCGCACAGCACCAGAAGGATGTTCCCACTTGCTGTGGCCGTCCCAGCCTGGAGAGAGAGAGAGAGAGAGAGAGAGAGAGGGAGAGAGAACAGACAGAGTGAGAGAGAACAGAGAACAGAGAGAGGTGTGATGATTGATGGATCGTCTCCTCCATTTCCTGCCTACTTGGACAGACACCCTGTTTAGTCTTCCTCCGCTCCCTCCCTCCATCTTCAGAGACAGCTGTACTGCAGCACAGGTGACACCCACCCACACCCACACTCCACCTGTTCCCCTGCAAACCCCACACTGCCTGCCCTGCCCCCCCTCTCCGGCCAAGCTTCCATTTCATTAGCTTAAACCAACATCTCTGTACACAGGGGTCTGTTTTGACTCCATAAGTCTAGTTTTCTGGGGGGGAGGGTGTTGTGGGTAGAGGTGGAGAGGGTGGGGAGGAAGGGAAGGAGGGAGAGAGGCGAAGGGGAGGGATGAAGGAAAGAGAGTAAGAGTGGGGGAGGGTGGGGTGGGGCGCAGGGTTAGCATAACTGTGGCCTGGCCTGTAAATCATCTAGTGTTCCTGTGTTGGCCAGTGTGTCTGCATGCGTGTGTGTGTTTGTGCGTCTGGCTGTGTGTGTCTGGCTGTGTGTGTCTGGCTGCGTGTGTGTGTGCATGTACCAAGCCGTGATTTTATCGTACCCTGCGGTGGTTGTAGGAAACCCTCGTAGCCTCAGTGGGAAACCCTGTAGCCCCTAATTGGTGATAAGTGAGTGGAATCCAAGATCCAGCTCAGCCCTGCCTTCTTTAACTACTTGAAAGGTTGTAAGAAACAACTTTGTTTTACTCAACTGACAACGTTCCAAGTATGGTCCTGGGGAATTAAAGCAGATAATGCCTATGTTCCCTCGCATGTCGTTCTCTGTCTCCAGCTCAGGAGGTGAGGGAGACATCAGGGGGGGGGGCTACAAAGCAGGGGGCATGTGCCAGGGCAGGGGAGCTGCCTGGAGCACTTACAGCAGCAGGAATCAAAGGAAACGTTTGTGTTTTCCAGGCCCGCTGGAAGAGAGGGTTTCACTGATGGGAGCTGGATGTGCCATGCCCTCAAAAGCGGGGCTGGGGGGTGTGTGTGTGTGGCATGCCCGTGCCAGCCGTAGGTACAGTAGCAGTGTATTCCAGGAGAGGCCGTGTGTTGCCCAGGGGAAGACGGTGCCAGGCTGTGGGCAGTGCAGTGTGGAAGAACTCCTGTTCCCTCACTTTTTTTTTACAGGTCCAGCTGGGCTTTCTGGAGCTACGCCCTCGCCCCGACCTCGTGCCAGAGTCCCGACCCATGTCGCACCCTCTGCCAACACCACCTCCCGTGGCCCTGGCACCGTACAACACAACTCTTTATTCTGCCAACCCACGAACAGAAACCTCTCCTCTACCGCAGGAGGAAACTAATGTGACAAGTTCCAACACCCTCACCCTCGTATCCATCAACAACCCCCCCTCTCCCTGTCCTCTCAACCCCCCCCCACCCCCACCCCCACCCCCCCTCACCTCCTCCAGTCCTGCCTGGGCTTGTGCAAACTGCCGGTTGGAGAGGGAGAGAGCGAGAGCGAGACACACAGGAGCGAGCACATTGCTGCTCACGGTCAGGTGGTCTTATGTTTGTACATGCTCTCTAAAACAGCCCCATAATGTGTTATAGTACTTGTCAAAGGCGCCTTCCTAACACTATGCCAGTAAGGTATAATTATAAAATCCTAACAATCCCCAGTCCCAGCACTTACATGTGCCTCAAACCACACTGTAAGGCCAGTGCTTTGACACCTTGTCCAGGAAGGCTGTCCAGACCAATGAGCTGTTACAGAGTCAAACACAGCGTCTCATTAGTCATCGGGGAAGCACAAAGAGCAGAACACGTCGTCTTGTCCAAGGACACTGGGGTTGGGGGGGTTCACCTGAACACTCAGCGCACACACACACACACACACACACACACACGCACACGCACACGCACACGCACACGCACACGCACACGCACACGCACACACACACACAATCACTAAGAAACATCGCCACCTAACCAAACACACACAGACATACATACACACACACACACACACAAGCGGACACACACACACAGGAACCCGTAAGAGTAGCCAGACGTCTACAGGAGCTAGCGAGGAGTAAACGTTAGCAGCGAGAGAGAGAGAACAGACAGAGAGCAGAACCAGAACCAAGGACAGCAGGGCCCAGTCCCAGCTCTCAGAGACGCAGCCACAGAAATTCCTCCGAAGCGGCCAAATGTACTTACACTAACATTAAGCATGCTCGCAAAAAAAACATGTCCGCCGAACACTGTCCATTCCCGGCAGCGATGCTGGGAGCGATAAATGGATGTGTGTGTCAAAGCTGTCCCTGTGTGACCCTGCTGTGTTCTCCCTGCTGTGTCCTCCCTGCTGTGCCCTGAGGGCTGGCTGGGCCTGCCAGACCGCCTCTCCACAGCGCCTGCTTGGCTGTGCCTGGCTCTGGACTCACCTTTGCTAGCATGATCCTGGTTTTAGCCACGTCCAGGGGAGTCGTGACTAGCGCTGCCACTGCACCTACACACACAAAGGGGATCACACACACACACACACATATATGAAATTAGCGAAGGTTTACTCTCTGTGCATTTGTCTCAAGTGGCATCTATGCTATACAAAAGACATGCAGCTTGAAACGCACTAAGGAGGACATTACATAGAACTCTGTTATCAATTAGCCTGGTCTATAAATAGCCTGTTATTTCTTTTCTATTACTGAAGCAGACAGATTCACCAGCCTCCACTCCACCAGGAATCCCACTCCATCAGCCCATGTCTCTCTGTCTCACACACAGCCAGCCAAGTTGGAAACCTCGTATGTTGTGTGTTCCAGGGATGTCCCAGCAGAGCAGAAGAGGGGTGCAAAGGCGCCAGACTTGACACAGACCCTCTAAAAGTATGTCTCACTGTCCGCCACACAACATAGCAACTGACTACAATAAACAGAGAGATATTGGTCCCTGAAGAGAGCTGCGAGGGAGGCAGAGAGAAGTTAACGGCTGAGGAGAAGATATGTGTGAATGTTATGGGAGGTATGGAGTAACAGACTTGTAATGTTCCCAGATTTTTTTACTAGTTACTCCTATACGCGAACGAGAATGGATTTGACAAGTTGGGAGTGGAACTTCCTTGACTTCATGGCCCCTTGGTGAGAGTGAGTTATGCCTGTCCCACCTTCACCGAGGAGACAGGGATACAGTGCTCTGATTTTTATATTGTACTCGGTCTTATATTCTTGGACTGATTTAAAAGGCACCAGTATCCAGGACAAGGGGATAAATCTCTTTCGTCTTTGGGATCCAGAGTTGCCTCTAAATCACATAACGCGATCTTCACTGTGATTACGATTAACAGCGAATCGGCCTGTGGAGTGAGCGAAGCTAGGACCCGCCTGGCTGGCAGTGGAACTATCACGTCAGCCAGGCAGTTCATGCTAGGTCAGGTCTGTAATGAGTCAAGTCTCCCTTTGACGCTATCGCTAATGGAGTGAAGGAGTGGAAGGTGTCAGTGTCGAGCTTTTCCAAAGGCTGACTAGATTATGACCGAGGCAGGATACGGGGACGGGGGGACTGAAACACAAGCATCCCACCAGGACTCCTCAGCTGTGAAGTGGTTGAACCTAAAACCTCGTCCGACTCTCCCCTCCCTTCCTCTCCTCCGGGCTCCTGCTAGTTCTTTTTCCCTTCCTCGCTTTCTCATTTCCTCTCCTCCTCCCTGGATCACCCTCGCTCCAACCCCAACATGTATATCTCTTTCTTTTTCTCTGCTAAGTTGTTTCTCTGCTCTCTCCCTCTCCATATTTCCCCTCCTCTCCCTCCACCCCTCCCTCCCTCCCGTGTGGGATATGTCCAGGTGGGGTGGCCTGTGGCCATAACTGAGCTCCTCAGGGGTGCAGTGTCCTCATCCCCAGCCCTCGGTGAACATCAATCTGCTCAGTCTGTCTGGCTCGTCACTCTGCAGTAAGAGTTACGGCCTCCACTCTTGTCGAAAACCGGTTTCTCTCGCTCGTGCTTTTTGACTGTTTGTTTCTCTGAGATACAAACGTGATTCTAACGCTCTGCCTGCCCAGCAACATTCATTCTCCCCAACGCGTCTCCTCCCTGTCCAAGGCCTGCGACTCATTTGCTAACGTTCCGTTTCATTTTTCCGTCTCTTTGCCCCCTCCCCTTGCTCTCTGAGAGGAGGCTGGTTCCGGCCCTGCTGCGCGGGGGGTCACACAGCTGCAGGAGCCGGGCACAACATCCCCCCCCTCTCCTCCCCCTCTACTCTCACACACAGGTCGAGTGTTTCTCCCTGTGTTTCTCCCTGTGTGCTGGGCAACATACTGGACTGACACAGAGACGGTCCTGTCTCATTACTGTCCCGGGTGGATCACGAGGAGTCCTCTCTCTGTCCCCAGGCCTGTGCTGTGCTGCAGGTGAGAACACCAAGTGCCAACTGATCTAACCTCAGTGGAATCCTCCAGGAATGTGACTTAGGTAAACTGCGAGTGTTTCTGGCCTGCTACCCACTCATCCATTCCTCTATCCCTCTTTCTCTCTATCCCTCCCTCCCTCCCTCCCTCCTCCCCTCCCTCCATCTCTCCCTATGTGCTTTTCCCAAAGCACCAAATAATCCCCTGCACCTGCAAAAGCTCCGCACACAGCCGACTGCCAAGAGTAGAGCGTGTGACCTTGCCTCCGTGACCAGAGACTCTGAAAGAGAGGGAGAGAGAGAGAGAGAAAGAGGGAGAGATAGAAAGAAAAAAGAGTTGTGGTTATTAGAGTTATCAGACGCTCTAAGAACACATCTAAACCTCAGTGGGCTTGGGGCTGGGAACCGAGCAGACGGCTATTTCTGTGTTCCCTGTTCCCTCTCTCCCAAGTGATGTCATTTGTTCGTTTCCCAAGAACAGTGCAGGGAAAGAGAGGGAGGAAGGGAAAAAAAGACAGTACAGAAACCCCTGGAGTCATCGTGTAGAAAAGATCCACAAAACTCCTCAACTCAGCAGAATTCACTCTGTCAAGAAGTTTTACTGGCCTCACATGTGAACATAATCATGTGCATGGACAGGGATGGCCATTAGTATTTGTACTCATCCAAACCTTCCTTCAGAGAGAGGTATAATACTGCAGCCAGCTGAAACGATCCGCTGTCTGGACAATAACGCCAAGAACGGAAAACAGATGAAACATTCACTGTGGGGGTTGTGGAGATGGACCACATTTCAGGCTTCTGTATTCATCTGCAGTGTTTTGTGTTGATCCATAGTTGTGTGTTCCAACTGTCTGTGTCCTTTGATTTTTATGTCCCATATTTCAACGTTTGTTTTACTGGCGTTGTAGCCAAGAGCGCTACCTGTGCTAACCTGTGCTAGAGCAGGCTGAACAGGAATCTCTGCTAATTTAACAAACTGCTCACAGCTGATTACACAACCTTGTTAGGAGCTCAAATCTACATGATTCCTTCCTCTTTCCTGTGTAGGACACTTTCAAATGCTGATTGGCTGAGCTGAACGAGGATCAGGAAGTCTGGAGGTTCTGGTGTGCATTTCTCGGTCTGTTTGGCACACAGGTTCCGCCTATCAGAGGAATCCTTCAGATAATTGCTGGTCCTTCCTCAGAAAACACTTGTAAAGTTGAGCTGCTCTGGATATACCAGCGTCTGATTGCTTTCAGAGGAAAGGCAATTGAAAAACAGCATGAAATAATTACAAATATTTTCTTAAGGGTACAGGCCCCCTGAAAGCTTAATCTGTAGCATGCATTCTCCCTCAAACACACCGACTCTCTTTCTCTCTCTCAAACACAAACACACACCAGAGCCAGAGATCAGTCTATGTGACTTCAGGATGGGCCACATGTTTATTCCATTAAGTTGCACATTAAAAAAGGAGCCTTTGTTTCCTGCATCAAAGGAGTCCTATCTCCCTCTCCTCCTCTCCCCCTCTATCTCCCTCTCCTCCTCTCCCCCCTCTCTCCCTCCCTCCTCCCCTTTTTTCTTCTCCTCTTTCTATAAGTCGAGGAGAATAGAATACATGACATTTGAACCGTGATTATAAGATCATGCCCACCTGAACAGCAGAGCACTGAAAGCCTGCCGCTCTCTCGAACACTGTCTGATGCTGATGGAAGAGTATTTGAAGTTGTTTATGCTTCCTGGTTTTGGTGGTTACACACTGTGTCATTGATCATTCGCAGAGTTGCTTGAGTGGGCCATGACAGAGCACTGACTGTCTTGGTTGATGTTAAGTGAGCAGTGCATGTAGGCCTACAGCAGTGATCGACATGAAGGCTTGTCCGATTGTCCGGGACAAGTAAAAAAACACATTTTTTTTATTCTTCATTGAAGTATAATGAAGACTGAGCTTGCCCGGACGAAAAAAAAGAAAAGAAAAAAGGTTTCTTAGCTTCAGTGCAAGAAAAAACAACATTTGTGTCTTTCTATAATGCAGCTACAGTCTGACATTGAATGGATCTACTGCTCGTGCAGTGAATATAGCCCGCGGCACCAACAACAACAACATCATTTTTCTAAAAACATTATACATTTCGTAGTACTGCTAGCCAATATAGGCTATATATTTTAAATTAAGGAAAATAAATGGCCAAGAGAAAAAGGCACTCTTTTAAATATGCACACATGTTTTTTTGGCTTTAAATATGAAATGTGCTATGTATGTGGATCAAATGCAATTGTCTATTTGTTCTGTTCTGTGTATTAAAGCAGCCACAGGTGCCACGGGGCAAGAGATGGAGGCTGCTGTGGTGACAGGGTCCAGTGGAGACACTTTGACAGGTGTAGCAAACACTTCCCCAGAAATTGTACCCTCTCTAGTTATCATTTCAGATCCTTCTCTTTCTTCAAAGGAACAAGCTCTTTTAGATATGACACATGTATGCCTGCCTGTCAAGATGTCAATGTCACAGTGACTTCAAGTCATTTGTAAGCAACAAGCCCAATCAGTTATAAAATAACATTGATCAATTTGCATCCTTCTATAGTTGTCTTTTTTATACAATAGCAAATGTTTTTCTTTTGGACAAGTACATTCAGGTGTTGGACAAGTCAAAAAGATGTCTAACTTGCCCAAAGGACGAGTGGCTCAAAAGATTAACGTCAACCCCTGTACAGTAATGTTGCTTTGGTCATAGTTAAGACTTTGTGGGAAGGATCGGCTCCCAACATCTGCAACTGGAAACACTGACAGGGAGAAAGCCCCTCTCTCTCTGTCTCTCTATCTCCCTCGCCCACTCGTCCCTTCTCCCGTCCTCTCCTTCCCTCTCTGTTGACAGCTGTTTTGCGTTGGCCGCGGTCCTGGCTCCGTATGAAACAGAACGAAAAGGCCGGAACGCAGCACATTTCTACCCCTCTACCCCCAGAGCAGATGTGGATCCCAGGGTGAGAATGCCACACACCCACACACACACAATACTGCTCCTTGAAACTTCTCCTTCACTCGGGGTGAAATAACACAGTATAATCAGATTTTCTCTCTCTGTACCACTCTTCCCTAGTATCCAGTCTGCACAACGGTAGTTTTTAGGCCATATACCTTCTGAAGAGAGAGGGATGAGAAGCAGGAGAGGAAGGGGGGGGGGTAAAGAGAGGGAGATGGTGCCCATGATTCCCCAGCAAGCCGGCCAACAAAGTTTCTGTCCAACGGCTGTGTGCAGATGGCCTGGGGAGAGGGCCTTTGAGTGAGTGACAAAGAGGCGCTTGTGAACGCCACGTCTTATTCTCTGAGAAGGAATGGAAAGGGCCATAGTTCCGTTTCCCTCTCGTTCTCTCTCTCACACACACAGCTGTGCAGTCCATTGTCCCACCTCCTGGTCCATCTCTGCCCGTTTGGGCCTAACATTGATGGAATGCCAACGCCTCCAGAGACATGATGTCATCCTCACAACCAATGCCTTTTCAAAGAGAAACTGCTTTTATGTGCCCAGGGCCAGACAATGGAGGAAGAGAGGCAGAGAGCGAGAGAGAGCGAGAGAGAAAGATAAAAGGAGAGAGAGACGGTTAGCCATGGTCACAGCGTATGACAAATTGCAGCCCCATTTGATGGTAGCCGTGACGACCCATTGAGCAATGGGATCATCTCCCAATTTCTGTCTCGAGCGATGCTGGCCAATGAGATGTTTCAGCTGTAAATGTGTCCAAACGTAAGCACACCCTTCTGACTTTACTGTTGGGTTGTTACGAAGACTAATGGGGAAGGGTACAAATATGGAGGGAAGGTGTGTGTGAGAGAGACAGAGACATTAAGAGAAGATCCATACCTTTAAATATTCCCAGAGTGGAAACTGTACCAGAGAGAACGGTATCTGAAAAGGAAAAAAAACAAGATATTATTTACAATTCAAAATATTACCAGGACAGTATCCCAGTTTTTGAGGTCATCTGGACTGAGTTTATTTTAACCGGCAATCCAAAGAGCAGAAAACAAGTCTCAAAAGAACACAACATTTTAAAACTGGTTTCTCTCCAACACCATGGGGCTGAGTGATCTGGGACGCTCCCTGAACAGACCGGGTTTACCTACATGCTGTCTGAGTCTGGCCTGAAGTTCACATCTAACACTATGTTATTCAAATCCTGTTAACTGAGAGATAGAGGTATAGATGGAGGGATAGATTTTTCTCACTGTCCCAGTACCGTCCCGAAGTGCAAAATGAACCCTCCCAAACTGAACTTGACCTGTCCCAAAATGTAAATGATTGTGTTCTTGTGCATTTTGACATTCTGACATGGGTCTAGGTTATTTGCAACACTAAGTAATCCATACAGTCGTGGGGCTCAAATCAATGTCTGAATTTCAATGTGAATAGATACACAATAGAATACACAATTGTCTTGCTTGTGTCATGGTGGGGCCAAAACAATTCTTGGTGTGGCTGTAGTAAAAAAGTTATAAAAACGTTTTGGGGAAAAAGGTTCTCAAGGTTTTTAAAATGTGGAAGAAAAAAAAACAAAGTTTTCTAAAGGTTTCAAAATATTTTCTACAAAACAGTTTGGAAAATAGTGTCAAAGGTTTGATTTATTTATTTCAAAGTTTTGAAAGGTTGAAAATATATTAGTGATCATTTTTCAAAAATAGGTTTGTATCATTGATGAGTACTTGATGAGGAACTATATGTAACTAAACTATATTGTACTCTGCTCTGCTTTCCTCTACTCTGTTTTAGGCTTCTCGGTTTCTCCTCTCCCTGTGTAAAAAAAAAGTTTTGAAAGGTTGAAAAATATATTCCACCCAGGTGGAGGGTGAGTATTTATAATGACGCTCCATCATCTCTCCATCATCTTAGTGACACTGATAAAGAAATGAGAGGTCTGTGGTCTGGGGCTCAGGAATAAAGGGATGAAGAGGCAGAAGAATGGAGGGAGAGAGGGATGATCAGGAATGGAGGGATGAAGAGGCAGATGAATGGAGGGAGAGAGGGATGATCAGGAATGGAGGGATGAAGAGGCAAATGAATGGAGGGAGAGAGGGATGATCAGGACTGGAGGGATGAAGAGGCAGAAGAATGGAGGGAGAGAGGGATGATAGGAGGATTAGTCTGAAGGGTGAGGGAGCCCTGCCACTGGAAACGCTCTGGCCGCTCTCACAGGAAGGTACCCAGAGAGGAAATCAATGAGTACAGGCGCACATACACACAGACACACACACAGAAACAGAGACACACCAAGTTGCGCAAGATCCTGAGAGACAGAATAAACTGTGATGTTACGGTTTGACTCTCTCAATAACAGGAGACTCCATGTGAGACCGTCAGCCTCGGACAGTGTGTCTGACCAGGAGCCTCCATGTGAGACCGTCAGCCTCTGATGGTGTGTCTGACCAGGAGCCTCCATGTGAGACAGTCAGCCTCTGATGGTGTGTCTGACCAGGAGCCTCCATGTGAGACGTCAGCCTCGATGGTGTGTCTGACCAGGAGCCTCCATGTGAGACCGTCAGCCTCGACAGTGTGTCTGACCAGGAGCCCTCCATGTGAGACCGTCAGCCTCTGATGGTGTGTCTGACCAGGAGCCTCCATGTGAGACCGTCAGCCTCTGATGGTGTGTCTGACCAGGAGCCTCCATGTGAGACCGTCAGCCTCGGACGGTGTGTCTGACCAGGAGCCTCCATGTGAGACCGTCAGCCTCGGATGGTGTGTCTGACCAGGAGCCTCCATGTGGGACCGTCAGCCTCGGATGGTGTGTCTGACCAGGAGCCTCCATGTGAGACCGTCAGCCCTCGGACGGTGTGTCTGACCAGGAGCATCCCAAACTCAGCCTATTCTGCTGCCAACTCGCTCTGGGCAGTCGGGCAACATAGCTGTTCAGCAACATAGCTGTTCAGCAACATAGCTGTTCAGCAACATAGCTGTTCAGCAACATAGCTGTTCAGCAACATAGCTGTTCAGCAACATAGCTGTTCAGCAACATAGCTGTTCAGCAACAAACTGTTCAGCAACATAGCTGTTCAGCAACATAGCTGTTCAGCAACATAGCTGTTCAGCAACATAGCTGTTCAGCAACATAGCTGTTCAGCAACATAGCTGTTCAGCAACAAAGCTGTTCAGCAACAAAGCTGTTCAGCAACATAGCTGTTCAGCAACATAGCTGTTCAGCAACAAAGCTGTTCAGCAACATAGCTGTTCAGCAACATAGCTGTTCAGCAACATAGCTGTTCAGCAACATAGCTGTTCAGCAACATAGCTGTTCAGCAAAACAGCTGTTCAGCAACATAGCTGTTCAGCAACATAACTGTTCAGCAAAACAAAGCTGTTCAGCAACAAAGAGCCAAATGAGCTGTTTTCTTCTTCTCTGTGATTTCAGCTAAGCTGTGTTAGGCTCCTTGGCATGGAGATGCAGAGGCCTCTGGTTTCCAAATGTGAAGAGGGAGTTTTGAAAAGTCAAAAAACAGACACCTGTCTTTTATTACAGAGCCTGGCGAACTCAACCTTTCCAGACTGCTGCTTCTCAGAGAGAAGCTTCTGGGAAGAACCTCATTCTGCTCTGATTTATGACTCGGGTTTACACCTTTGGCACAGACGGAGAGTGTGTGAGTGTGTGTGTGTGTCTGGCAGAGATGGAGTGTCTGAATGCTGCACATGGTCATATTTATATTGATAAGCCATTTATTGTTATGGGAGGGCAGAGGTCAGGCAGATGAGCGCACACACTCTGCATGTGCACACGAGTGTGTGATCTCAACTAAGACTGACGCACAGTTGAGCCAGATTCCAGCTGTGCAAGTCTTGGTGTGTGTGTGTGTGTGTATGTATGTGTGTGGATAGCTTAGGCTGATATAGGGGTACATGTCTGAAGCAGAATGATAAGAAAAGCTTAGTGGAAGACGGGGGCTTCTCTTCTCTGGTATTACGTATGGGTGGCCTGACAGATGACTGACTTAACAGAAGCTTTGGAGAAGTTAGAACTATTTCAATCCCCTCCCTCCAGTCACTGCAGAGGCCAGCCTGCACTCCTAGAACAAGCAGAGAGGAGGAGGGAAGGGGGACTTTTCAACCCTCTCTATCTCAGACCTCTTCTGCGCGCCCTATTCCGTTCCAGACAAACGCCTCCATATTGAGATCCCAGACTTCAGCCGGACACAGGGATGGCGTGCCTCGTCTGTGGGTGTTGGAGGCACACCTTAGCTGCTGCCTCTATCTCCCAGCAGCCCTGCCTCGTATAACTCCAGAGAAACAACAGGCTCAGTTCAGCTTCGTGAAGCATGCCTCCACCCTGTGTGTGTGTGCGTGTGTGTGTGTGTGTGTGTGTGTGTGTGTGTGTGTGTGTGTGTGTGTGTGTGTGTGTGTGTGTGTGTGTGTGTGTGTGTGTGTGTGTCAACAACAGAGCTAGTGGCTGGGGCTTTGTAAACCACAGAGGATGATGTGATGGAAGATAGATGTGTGTTTTGTCGTAGGACCAGACCATTCAGCTGTTCATCCAGAACCTGCAGCCTCCAGACAGACGAGTCAGCATGAAGACCAGATGACGGTGGAGAGGAGAGAGGAGAGCTACAGTAACCTTTCGGCGAAAATCGCCGTTTTGGATCCAAAATAGGTCATTTGTGTGTAGATCTGCAATAAAAGGGAGGACTGTGTGTCCTCCAAGTAATCTGCAAATGCAAGCTGTCATGAATATTTTTTCAGGCTTGTTCGCTTGGCCAACCAATGTCATAATGACACGCACGCTTTATATTTTACTTCCTCGATGCCGTAATTCATTTGATTCACATGACGTCACTGTAGCTTTGCGCGACCGTAGCTACCGACTCTGAATCCTGATGGCTTGTCAGCGTAAGCGCCCTAAGCACTGAAAGTAAGTGCTCGAAGTGCACAAGTGCGCGGTAGTAGACACAGCCTCGGTCTCAGTAATACGGGTTATGCGGAGCGCCCAGGAAACGAACCGGAAAACAGATGTGATCGTTTCCGCTCCTGTGTTAACCCAGCTAGTTCACACAATCATCAATAAGATTATTATTATTATGAGCATTTTGGGCGTTTAAAATGATTTAACTGTAAAGACCATGTATTTAGGACTGGATCTTGAAGTGCGCTTTTCTAGGCCTTTCCAGAATAGTCTTGTACAGGTACAGAGTAAACAAAGTAACATGCCAGAGCCACATGTGAAGCCTAAGTCTCAGTGAGAAGAGTGTTTGCTAAACAGTAAACACATTATCACACTGTTGTGGTCTGCAAAATGCTACAATCAAAAACACTGATAAACAGAGTCAGATAATAGAGAAATCGAGTGAGAGAGAGCAGGACACAGAAAAGGAGGAGAGGGAAAGGCCCATGTTCCTATGTTTCATGAGCAACAGGTCCATGACAAAGGAACACACTTGTTTCATGAAGGGTAACCAGAGCGCACTAGCCAGCAACTAAAAGGCCTCTCCAGTAACAATCTCCAGTAAGCGCTAACATTGGTGACTTCTCAACTCCACCTTCCCCTCTTTTTCATTTGTGTGCATCCTTCTTTCCTTTGGCACCCTTCTCACTCTCTCCCTCCGCCTCCCTCCCTCCTCTCCATTCCAGGGTAGCTCAGCATCTGCTCCCAGGCCCACAAACATCTGTGTCATCCAGCCTCCAGGGACACACAAGGACTGACAAACACATGCCAGAGAGTCACACCGGCCTGCAGTATGCCTGGAGTCTGTGTGTGTGTGTGTGTGTGTGTGTGTGTGTGTGTGTGTGTGTGTGTGTGCAAGTGTTTTCCATAATGAGTGTTGTGGGCGCCAACACAAGCAGGTACAGTGTTGTACTGTGTGGTGTTAATACCACTCGACTGTCAGGTGCTTCAGCATCCAGAGAGAGAGAGACTGTCTTTTTTGTCTCTGATTTTTTGTGCGTATTTCTGCATGTGTGTGAGTGTGTGTGTGTGCGCGCGTAACTGGTTTAGTATTCAGAGGCACTCTGAGGCTGTCAAAGGCCCTTAGCTTCTGAGCTGATGGCAGGAAAAACACATGTCAAAATACATTTAAATTGAGACTGATTGCAGGCCCTACAGAACATGCTGCAATTTGACAAATGAATAGGTCAGACTGCACCTCCAGCATACTAATGAGCTCACACAGAGAGAGAGAGAGAAAGACCATGATAGAGAGACCATGATAAAGAGACCAGAGTAGAGACACCATGGGAGACAGAGTCCTGGGGCCTGAGGCCACAGGGGTGAGACCAGGGGAGACACAACAGAGGACAGACACCCCTTAGTGGACTACAAGATGAATATTTCATGGATCAGACACTGTGTCAACTGTTCCTGAACAGACATAAATCTCTGCCCTCAGAGCGCACACACACACACACACACACACAAGAACGCACGCACCGACACACACACTCCCGTACACCGTTTTTAACTACATTTCATCCATTTTAACGGCTGGGAATTCACAGCAAAAATGGAACACTACGTCTTCTCTACTTTTGTCAGTCTTTCTTCCTTTCTTAGAGGAGGACCATAGAGAAGAGAAAGAGGCAGAATGGGGGAGAAAGCGAAAGGAGAAGAGGTGGAAATCTGTGTCAGAGGGGTGGCAGCTGTGCTCATCACACCAGATGGAGGCCCAAGCAGACCAATCTTCTTGACTGTGAAATTTCCAGGAGGGAAGAAATGAAACGCAGACAGGTCTGGAGAGAAGAAGGATGACAGTGTCTTCTCTTCCTGGTAAGAGGATAGGCTAGAACTTCAAACGCTCTGGACGTGAGAGCCATTTCCTGTGCGCTGGACGGAGGTGTCTGTGCCGTGCGGAGGGGAGGCTGGCGGCGGCCATGTTGGAGGACTGTGAAGCAGGAAGCAGATGGGAGTCAGATGGTTAAGCCATCAGGAACCGTCTGATTCAGCAGGAAGAGGGATCACTACGGGCCATGTGAAGACCCATGGAGCGCACACTCACACACTCAGGCTAGCATGTGAGCACACACACACACAATCATGCTAGCATGTGAGCACACACACACACACTCACACACTCAGGCTAGTATGTGAGCACACACACAATCATGCTAGCATGTGAGCGCACACACACAAACACACAATCATGCTAGCATGTGAGCACACACACACATACACACAATCATGCTAGCATGTGAGCACACACACACACAAGAAGGCCCCCACACACACACAGAATTAGAAGACCCATGTGAGACGAGGACTGGCTGGAGAGCGAGGGGGCAGCTCAGAGTCTAAGTCCACATTTATTACCTGCTAATGCAGCCAGGCTACAGGCTGAATTCACTGGCCACCAGCCAGCTACACACACACACACACACACACACACACACACACATACAACAAATACACACATTAGAACGATAATATCTGCAGCTCTAAACAAGCCAGCGTATAGCATAAATAGAATAGATCTATTACTTTATTTATGCCCTAGGGGAAAATATTTGTGTGCCAGCAGTGTATCAATGGATACTAGCTAACCAACTGGACATGAAGTGTGTGCGACATGGCTTACTGCTGAGATAAAGAGCTGAAAGTATAATGTTAGTGAGTACCATCCTATAAGATAATGACAGACTGATGATAAGCACGTCCATGTATCCCACGTCTAGAGAACTCGCTACACAGCCATGTTAAGGGTCCGCTTCCTACAGTGACCTAAGTCAGAGTTATCCGGCTAAAAATGAAACTTCTGGAAACTTCCACCACCAAGGAATCAACAAGTGACCATGTGAGGGGCTGTCGATCGTCTGACTTGTTAGCGACAAACTCTGCACGTCGTGTCACCAAAACACAGAGCAGCGTCCGCCGTGCAGGCCGGCACATGAGCTCACGTCACACCTAGTCCAGGCCGGGGCTGGGACACAGGTCCTGGTTGTGACACGGCCGTCACGCGCGCGGCACAGCCTGGCCAAACATATGAGCACATCCGTCCTGGGGAGAAGGGCACGGAGGAGGGGGCACAAGCACACCTCCAGGACCAGGGCTTCATAAATAAACAAACACGGTCAGAAGACGGATCAATAGCGAGGTTCTGATCCGGCTCTGAGGGGCTGGGCTGGCCTCACACCTCATTGGCTGCTGACGCACACTGTGCCAGCTACTGCTCTCTTGGGAGGGGGGTGGGGGGAGGGCACAAGCTCTGTAGCAGGGGAAAGGACAAGCTTGGGGGGGGGGTGATACAGAGGGGGAGAAGAGAGATGGGGAGGAGGGAGAGAGAAAGGGAGGAGGAAGAGAGGAGAGAGGAGGGGAGGAGGGAGGAGGAGAGAGGAGGAGGAGGAGGAGGGAGAGAGGAGAAGAGAGGAGGGAGAGAGGCCTGGTTTCGATTACTACTCTCCTGACAGCCCTATATTCTTGGCTATGAAAGCAAGGCCTGCTCTCCTTCTAGCAGAGAACAGGCCCCGGTGTACCCTTCGCTGTCCAAACACACACGCTCTGGAGAACTGCCTGCACTTGGAAGAGAACACTGCAGTCAGCACACACATACGCAGGTATCGTCCAACGTATGAACACACACACACACACCTACACACACACATTAAAGTGCAGCCAACATACTTAGTTAGGACCGTCACAGAATAAGTCTCAAAATCCGAACATCCTGCACATAAACACCATTACGGTCTATATACGAGTATTTCCTTGTCGATTGCTGGAACTCGTTTGTGAAGCAGGTTTATTACGTAGAGAGAGTTTGTTGGATTGATACTGCTCATTCCAACCTCCCCCTGACACACACACACACACACACACACGCACACGCACACACACACACACATTCCCAAGCGCTGTATAAAGTCAGCCTGACGAGAGTATGAATGCACTTGCTGAAGAATTCCACCTGACAGCTCTTGAACGCCTCGCCTCAGAGGGTGTGTGTTGAAACAAGCCAAACTAGGAGGCTAAATCTCCGGCACACCCCGGCCAGCCAATCACAGGGCAGCTGGCCCAAGATCCCATAAGCCCTCAGAGTAGCAAGTGTCGGTACGGAGCAATAATATTCCCAACAAATTAAGACTTGTTCTGAGGTCTGGAGCAGGAGAGGGGGGGGGCTGGAATCAGCACGCTGGCAAACGTTCAAGAGCGCAATTCCATCGCCATGAGAGAAATGGTTCCCAGAACCGGAGGATAATGTTTACATTGTGCGGGGCCTTTCCTGGCCCCAGTGCTGATGTAGGTATTGTACAGTTGTTGCTTCAAGATGGACGCCTGCTGCAACAAGAGACGAGGAGACAAGAGAGAAGAGCACTCCCCCTATCAACAAGCACCTGTGTGTCTGACACTGTTGCTCCACAACTCTCAGTGAACCAGAGAGCATGTTGCTCTAATGGCAGTCTAGCTGAGCCAAGACACACACACACGCTGTACGTGGCACAAAAGGAAGAGCGAGTCCGACACTGAGAGATATGTGCGCTCGCACCTCGACATGCACGCAACTACACGTCCTGCACATTGCTGTGGAATACTCGTAGCGCGCACAAGCACAGTTAATTAAAGTTAGCTCTTTTTTAGAATGCACATAAAGTGGCACAGGGTGCTTCACTGCAAATGATGTCAGAGGGAGTCTGTTAGGTAGGCAATTAATCCAGTTCTGGTATGACACAGGATGCCCTCTGGGCCAGCCAATTAGTTGCTGACAGCTAGGAGGAGATCTACGACTGCTTAGGGGGCTGGAGGACTGAGGAGGGGAGGGGGAGGACTGGGCTGGGCAGGGAGGAGGACTGGGGCAAAAGAGGAGAACTGTGGTTAGGGGAGAAAAGGAGAGAAGGAGTTAGGCTGGGTTGAGAAGCAGGACTGGGATTGAGCTTCACACACACACACACACACACACACACACACACACACACACACACACACACACACACACACACACACACAAGCAGACTCATCAGGCACTCTGGGAACTGAGCCCACAGAAATGAGACACATCAGAAACCTTCCAGAACACCATCCATACTCCATCACACTAACACACACACACACACACACACACACACACACACAGAGCTTATCAGCTGGGAATCAGATAACCTCAGCGCAGCTGTAAATAGCAGGAGTGTCAGAGAGAGAGTGAGAGAGAGAACTGGGGAGGTATTGGCAGAGACAGGACCAGAACACACGAGGCTGTGATTCTGCAGGAGTAGATGAGCCAACACCCATGTATGGGCCTGATCAATCCAGGACAAGCCTGCGCACAGCTCCCCAACACACACGCTGGCTCAATAAGAATGATCTGCCACGTTTGACTCATCTATTACACACCTTCTCCAGAAACAGCATCCAAACTCCTAACCCAGAGTGATTCACCGTCTATGTGCTATCTTTCCTAATACTGTGCGCCGTTCTCTTTCTGGGCAATATTAGGAAGTGACATCACTATTCTGTGACCCTTGACCAAGGGGTGAGGTTCTGTTGGCAGTCCTGAGAGTGGAGCAGGTGCCTGCATCTGGACAATGTCACCTGACAAGCTTTCTGAGAAGGTCAACGCAGCTTAAAGTGCTGTTCCATAGGTCATGACGTGTCATATCTGTGGTTCTTTAGGATGTTTAAAGAAATGATTTTATGAATAAAAACAAATTAATAGCCAGTCAGTCGCCGGCCGTATGGCAATTACTGTTGTGTTTGGGATGGAAAGTAGAGAGGGATGAGAGGAGGAGGAGAGAGGCGTGCGCGCCGCTTCCCCTCATGAAAGAGTGGTGGTGCTGTTAAAGGAGTGTGAGGTTAACCACTAATGATAGGGTTCCACCCCACGTCAGGCTGCAGCCCAAACTCCCTGACTTCTCTTCCCCTCTCCCCTCCCCCGTCCTCAGGTGGAGGGAACAGCTGGCTGGACGGCGCACTGTACTGTGGTCAGCACTATCACACATTTGGGCCAGCATTATGGTGTGGTTTACATGCTAAGCTGTATGATTATATAAACATTAGAGTTGGGAGTAGTATTTACAGTTGCTGGATCATGGAATTCAGAGAGATTCAGAGGCAAATTCCTGGTATCAAGTGTACCCATGATGCCCTCTCAACCACACCCCCTCCCCCCTCTCCCTCTCAACCAGATTTTCTCTCTACCCCCAACAATCCCTCCCTCCCTCGACCATCTAACCCTCTCTCCATCTACGCCTTATCCCCCTCTCTCCCTCGTTCTCCACCCGCCTCTCTCTCCCTCTGTGCTTCTCTGGGTCTCTCACCAGGCCCGCAGGCCCTTATTAGAAACACATGTGGAGGCCGGATCATTTTCTGCTCAGATTGAGTCAAACATGCAGAAAATTGTGGGAAGAAAACATAGCCTGGAGACAGAGAGCCACGCTCATTAACATGGCCACCATGCTAATCGTCACGTCCCCAGACTCGGGCTCTCTGCACGCGCACATGCTCGCACCGGGGCTTCCATGCACTCCTCCAGTCTCGGTGATCATTTCTTCAGAGGGGAGGAAGCGTTTGAAAGTGTGCGTGTGTGATCCATGTGTGTTTTGGTGCGTCTCTGTTGGGTCAGAAGACAAACAGAAACATACACACACACTCTCAAACCACTGTTTTCAGAGCTGCAAATGCAACAACACATCACACACACACACACACAGGCCTTAACCACTCTGGTTTCTGAACCAAATCCCAGATGGAGTTCCCTGGATGTCGACACGTGGGGTCTGGCTCCTTCCAGCAAACTCTCGACACTCATCAACCTCCTCCACCTCTATCAGTCATCAATAACTCAGCGTGTTGTTCTTCGAGAGGCCTCGAGGCTCCCTGGCCTCAGGGACGCACCTGCCAAGCTGCGTCTCACAGGGAGGCTGTGCGAGGGGACGTCGATCTCCCCCTGAACGTCTGACAGAACCAGACACTGGGTCGAAACGCCCCGACCCTGAACACACAGAGAGCTGTGAGTGTTCTGACAGACAGTGGGACGGTCACTCCAACAGAACGCCATCCCTCACGGTGATTGGCAGCGTGTACGCTCGTTACCTCAGGACTGATGGCAGGTAGAGTTATAAAGCACGTCCACTGACAGGGACTTGTTCATTTCCATGACATTGAAAGCCGTCCGTTTACTACTGATGCAGGTCTGTTAAACTGATTGGGGGGAGGGCAGAATGAGGTCGCCAGGCAGTTAAGTCCGACCCCATCAAGCGCGTGACACACAGATAAGCTGCGGCTATGGAAATAAATCAAATGTAAATGACAAACTGTAGGAGTTTGCATTAAAAACAGCATGATTACGTTTCCCAAATCCCCCCTCTGCTGGAGCCCCAACGCTGCTCCTCCCTCCTCGATCACTGCCTCCACACACTGCCTCCACACACTGCCTCCACACACTGCCTCCACACACTGCCTCCACACACTGCCTCCACACACTCGGAAGCCAACATGTGGAAGCGAGAGCAGCCCGCATGTGGATCTCAAACACAAACACGCACAGTCACACAGGTCAGGACGCAGGGGGTCAAATGGGCAAAGGCCAACAGGTCTCCATGGCCTCCCGTGCCTTGATCACAGCCTACCCAGAGACGTGCAGCGGCAGATGTGAGAGCAATCTACAACCCACGGAGCCCTCGGCGTCCCCACGGAGAGACCGGGCCGGGCCCCGAGGAGGGGCTGACCTGCAGGGCGCTGGAGAGGAGAGCTGCAGGCAGGTCTGGATGTGCCCTGGCTGGCTGCAACATCACAACAGCTCGGTGGGATCCTACTGGAACACAAAGCTGGAGGAAGACCCGGCTCATCACGCGCGCAGAACAAATAAACACGACTCTCTTTCTGTGCTTTGGCGTCTCTCTATAGTCTCTTTATCTGTAAAAGACAGAACACTCTCTCTCTCTCTCCCTCCCTCTCTCCCTCCCTCTCTCCCTCCCTCTCTCCCTCTCCCTCTCCCTCTCTCTCCCTCTCTCCCCCGCTCTCTCTCTCTCTCTCTGATGAGGGAGATGAGGGTAGAAACACTAACCCACATGGATCAGCGCTCACAGACACAGGATATGAGAGTGCTTCTGTTGCTTTGCAGGACCTGGAACATGGGATTCAGTCCAGAGGGCCAGAAAGGGGTCCGCTCTGTCATACGGCTGCTTACAGGACAGCCTGTTCAGAACAGGAGATGAAACATAACTCCATGATTGGTGTGTCAAATCGTAGGCCAACCTGAACAAACACACACGTACACAAGCACACGCACACACGAACCCTGTTCCACCTGTTAGCAGCACAATGCGGTGTGACTGAGGTAGAGCAGGAAAGTAAACAGTGGGGTAATTCAAACAAATTGGGCACCGGGTAAGACCTGGGCCCCAGGGCCTTGGCTGGTGGAGGGAGGGAGGGAGGCTTTTCAAATAATTTAGACGTGGTTAGAAATGTACATGGAGAGAAAAACACAGAGAGAGAGAGAGAGAGAGAGAGAGAGAGAGAGACTGAGAGAGAGAGAGAGAGAGAAGACCAGATAGCCCTTCCTGTGTTTGCTAGCCCACAGCTTCTAGTCTGTCAGAAGCTGACCAGTCACAGCCTTGTAGAACACTGGGGAGGAGCAGGGAGACATAAATCATCCCACTGCTGCTCCTGTCACACACACACACACGCACGCGCACACACACACACACACCTCTGAAAGGTCTCTCTCTCCCCTTGGAGTCCCTAAGATAGGCAGGCTTAGATTGATGCCTATGCATCAATACGGAGAGTTGGACAGTCACCGAGAGAGTGAGCGAACATGAAGAGGAGCACCGTCTTATCTCTCCACCTTGTCAAAGCGCTGCCTGCCACTGCTAACGCTGCGTCACTCATTCCCCTCTCACCTGGCTCTCTTCCACACACACACACCGACAAATGACTACATTACCATCAAATAACCTAAGTGAAGCTCGTTACACAGAAAGCAATTGCCACGGTCTAGATCAAACCCAAGATCAGATCTTAATTTTTGAGGGCAGAAAATATAGAACACTCAATCAAAACCGCAACTGTTCTATAAAAAAAGGAGGCTATCAATTCCATCAGGGTAATTGCTGCTTATAAATGTCACATAGCCAGTTTGGTGAGGGAGGAAGGAGGGGGGCGAGAGCTAACCTGCCTCCAGGAATCTGGAAGGCATAGGAATAATCTTCTCCTGCCCTCTATTGGTAAAGAGTAGTACTTGCCAAGTAGTTTAGTAAAAGCATGCCACAAAACCTATTTGGAAATGATAGTCTGAGAATGACAATGATTTACGAAAATGTCTTCTTAAAATGTGACACTTTTGAAATGTCACCACCCATATATGAATAAATACATATTTGAGCACAATTAGTTGTCTTTTCATAGAAACGATTTATTATATTCCTAATATGACATGCACATTTATTTGATTTGTATAGTCAGACAGAAGATGTTCAACAGTGTGTTGATCACTTCAGCTCAGGCTCCAGCCCCCGCCCTCATCCCAGCCCCGCCCTCATCCCAGCCACGCCCTCATCCCAGCCCCGCCCTCTTCCCAGCCCCGCCCTCAACCCAGCCCCACCCTCATCCCAGCCCCATCCTCATCCCAGCCCCGCCCTCATCCCCCCGCCCTCATCCCAGCCCCGTCCTCATCCCCAGCCCCCGCCCTCATCCCCCGCCCTCATCCCAGCCCCGCCCTCATCCCAGCCCCGCCCTCATCCCAGCCCCGCCCTCATCCCCGCCCTCATCCCAGCCCCGCCCTCATCCCCGCCCTCATCCCAGCCCGCCCTCATCCCAGCTGCTACCTCGTCCACAATGGAGCCTCATCCCTCCACATCAGAGCGGCTGCTACAGTAACCTGTGATATCTAGCCCCATCAGAAATCAGTTGTGAAGGCTGCTTAATGAATATACATCATGGAGAAGACCCCAATTAGAGGGGCTGTGCTGGTGGAGCGCCGCGCCGCGTAAACAAACTTATCTTGACAGGGTCGTGGAGCCAGGATGAGATAGCGGATAGCCAGGGCCCAGAAAATGAATTACCTTCCTGACACACGTCAAAGCCAATCACGCGAAGGATCCAGCACCCCCCCCCCTCCCCCAACACCGCCCAACACTCCCCCCCCCCTACCACCCGCTTCCACGCCCGTTTCATCTGGCACTTTAGTATGCACACGGGCTGGGCGCCAGCCTTCAAATGTATTCATTTATTCACAGCCCCTTGGAGAAATCAGAGAGCCTTGTTGTCCTTTTTTTTCCCCTCTCACTGTCCAGATGGAATTTGTGTGAATAACATCGGTTTAGTGAGGCAGAAAATAAGTACAGGCCAGCACAGCGGTGGGGCACTATATTACCTCGGCCCAAAAACACGGGAGAGGAACGAGTGTCACCTTCATATACTACTTCTGTCGTCCTCTCTTGTTTTCTTTCCAATTTCCCTCGAAAATGAGAAAAAGAAAGCGTGGATACAAATGAGAAGCAAACACCAGCACACTGGTTGTCATCAGAATCTATTAGATATGATCATGCACTGCAGGTGCAATTAAACTCTAGATAACGCCTCACAGAGAGAGAGAGATGAAGAAGGAGGTAGAGATGCGGAGAAAGAGAGAAAGGGAGAAGGATAGGGAGAGAGAGTGAAAAGAAAACAGGGGGCCGTTCTGTTTCAGGAAGGTGAGACTCCATATTCATTTCCCATCTCCTGCTCCCTTTAGCTTTTTATTTAGAACATTTCCAATGTCTTTGATTAATCACATGCAATAAAAAAAAACAGGAGTGGGGTTAGTAATGATCCAAGATGAAACTGCAAAGAAAACCAATATAGCAGACTTTCCAATTGAGAGAGCAGACTTGCGAAAGCATTCAGTCTCCCACCAGGAGATAACCCAGCTTCCTTCAAACCCGTCTCTCAACACATGAATTAAACCATCAATCTCATGATGCGGACTCTGATACAGTGTATTCATATCAACTAGTAGACATGACACTCTGAACATCCTATAGCTGATGTGTCGCATCGTAATGACGCACAAAACAACACAAACCACTCATCCAGATCTACGAGGGGGACGAAAGGCAAAGTGAACCACCCAGTGGTGTCGGAGTAAAGCTTGAGGGACTTGTTGCTCTTGTTGGTTAGTTGTAACTGATTTAACTGCTTGTACTCGCTTTGAATTATTTTTGTTGCTTGCTTTTTTCTACAGGTACACTCTTGCACTTTTGAGGTTCATGTTGTTTAATTTGTAACGTGTTTAACTACATGCTCTTATGGTTCTTCCCATTGGCACTTATTTGCTTTTCACAATGTATGCTTCAAGTTTGGCTACCCGCAATGTTTTGGGGCTATCTTGTTGTTATGATCAGTGACCTATGCACTTTTGTAAAAATCTCTCTTGGAAGTCACTTTGGATAAAATGCTAAATGAATAAATGTCAAATGTAATGTAAAGGTCTCAGGATCTATGTGGAGATGTGACTGTGGTCTCGGGTCTTGGGAGCTGACTGTGGTCTCAGGAGCTATGTGGAGATGTGACTGTGGTCTCAGGATCTATGTGGAGATGTGTGACTGTGGTGTGTCTTGGGGAAGCCGTGTGTGTTCTGGGGGGAGTAAAGAGACCCGTGGTGCTGTACTGTACCTCTCTGATGACGGTGCTCCTGTAGCCTCGATACAAGCCCCTCACACCCTGGAAACACAAGCACACACAATCCTGTCACGCAGGCGTCCTGGTGAGATGAGCCAGGGTGATGGCGTGTAGACGGGAGGTGCTCGGCTGAAGCCCTGAAGCCTTACCTCTTCTCTGAGGGTGGCCAGCAGCACCTGGTACGTGCTGGAGGACGGGGAGGCCTGGGTCCTCTGTTTCACCACCTCAGTGGGGACTCTGATCAGACACGCCACCTAGAGGAGGGAGGACCACACAGCATCAGCAGAGTTGGATGCACATTCCTACCCTAGAGCCCAGAATCAGATTCTGATATTGAACAGTTTTCTTGCGATCTCCCATAAACGTAAGTTACTGTTGAATGCTACAAAGTCGCTCTTGCGTGGCGAAGCACTGCAAAAGATGGAAAATTCCACTCATGCGACACACCCGAGTTACCCAATCCAAATCCGTCCGAGTGCGCTAGATTAGCCACTGCGGTGCGGATCGCATCGTCATGACATTTGAAGAAAAAACGAACATATCGTGATACCGTTACCGTCAGTGCTTCGAATGATACCGTGATAAACATTTGAGGCCATAGCGCCCAGCCCTAGGAGGAGGCAGTGGGAAGGTTACAGCAGACAGGACGTGACAGAGGAGAGAGCGATTAGCCTGCCTCTTCCCTGGCTTTGACTAACTACTGTTTATGTTAGCGTGCCAGTGTGCCAATTACTGCCCTAGTCAGCATGACATACAAACAGGCCCTTAATCACATGACACCTGAGCAGGAGGCAAAATGGTCACCGTGTCACTGACTCAATGTCCATCTGGGTCCCTTTAACACAAACAGACACACACACACACAGAGACACACACACACAGAGACACACCACGACACACACACACACACACACAGAGACACACTACTCCCTCCCTCCACAACAAATGCCAACACGGCCCTCATATGTCAACAAAAATATGGACTGCCAACAACAAGTCAAGATGGGCATCCATATTTATGAGTCGCCTCATGCTTCATAACACCTTAAGCCCCAAAGGCAGGCAGGCAGGGCTGCCCGGCAACTTGATTTCCCATTAATGCCGCGCTGGAGCGGAAATACCAAGGAGCACCAGGTAACAGAAAGCAATCTCCCCGACCCAGGGAGGTGAGCAGCCCCCCCCACCACGGACCCCCTGACACCGCGCCGCCTACGCCTGCGTCGCCAGCCGCAATCTCACCCCGCTGGAGGGAGGGTACGATGGGGGGCACAGCCTTCGTGATGGATGGATGGTGCCCCCCCCTCCCCCCCTCACCCGTCTCTCTACCCTCCCCAAAAAGAGCCATCCCCCTCTGCCGCGTCCGGGAAGAACCTGGCCGGCGTCGGACACCACGGACCCGGACGCCCAGCAGAAGGGCGTGGGGGCTCTCTTTGGGCACTCGGCTGCCTGGAGCTCTGTCTTCATTCCAGCCTCTCCCCTCGTGGGTCGAACCCCGCTCCAACACTGTGGGGGCTGGTTCTTTCATGAATGTCTACGCAGTGGAGGAGCCGGGAGGGCTAGCCTACTGCTGCAGTGGACTGGAGTTCAGATGAAGTCGTGTTCATAGAAAGACATCATGCAGTGGAGCTACTCAACTCTGAATGTCTGACATTTCTGACCGATCAAACGTAGCAGGATCTGGAATAGATCATGTTCACCCGAGATGGAGTGAATCCTTCCAATCAGTCAACAGACAAACTTCCCTACTTTTACACTTATAGTTTTGACAGTATACTGCCTTGACTGGTAGAGCTCTTTTTTTCTATCCTTAGTGAAGTGGTCCCGTCGTCAAACACAGCACGGTACAACAGTGCCACCAAATGGTCACCCAAGGCACATGCATCGCCACCTCCCTCATTTCCACCCTGACAGGGCACATTCCTTCCTGTGGCTGGCTGGGTAAACATTCATCATGGGCTACATTGTACATCATGTTTCCCCGGCGTGTTTCACCAAAGGCTCAGAATTACGGCACTAAATGGAAAGAGAAGTGGGTGTGACAGGTAATTCCTGACTTAATTGAATCTTTGTCTTGGAGTTGTGGCTCCGCTCTCTCACGTCAACTCTCAGGAGGCGGCGGAACGAGAGGAAGATTATACCAAATAAATTACGGAAATGTTTTATTTCGGCCTAATTTGGCAACCTCAATGGGGAAATGGGGGGGGGTTCTGGATGTGATGGGAAGACGCAGAGCGGAGAAATGTGTTTCAGAGAGGGAGGGGTGGATGAGCCTGGAGAGTGAGGCCAGACGTGAGGCCAGACGTGAGGCCAGACGTGAGGCCAGACGGGAGGCCATGGTGAACGGGAGGCTGGAGGTTAACTTTAAGGGACACACTATCAGGATCAACTCACAGGTGTGCGTCTCCTTAACTCACATTCTCTTTCACTAGCACCCTCCTCTCTCTGCAGGCTGTAGCTGGGTGAAACATTTGTGGGCATTGTCTTTACACTAGTGGCAACATTAATCTTTATTTATTCGCAATTTGGAGTCGGCAGCGATAATTAGAGCGCGCCTCTGATCGCTGCCTCTGTTTCTCCACGATGGGCAACAGTAAATCCTAATGACACGCTCGTTACCAAAGCCCCCTAACTACGGGCGGAAAGGGGACGACACTCCATCACTGGGGAAAGCGGTGCGATAGGAAACAGGAAGAGAGCCTCGCAGGACAAATCTGCAGGCAAGCGAGAGAGAGATGTCCACATAGCCAGGCCTGGTGCTAGAATATCTTCTGCCTCTCCCTCATCCTATTTTGTCCTCTCATCAGGTATTAGGCCCTCATCGTCTTCTCATGAGGTGTTATGGCCTCATCGTCTTCTCATGAGGTGTTAGGCCCTCATCGTCTTCTCATGAGGTGTTAGGCCCTCATCGTCTTCTCATGAGGTGTTAGGCCCTCATCGTTTTCTCATGAGGTGTTAGGCCCTCATCGTCTTCTCATGAGGTGTTAGGCCCTCATCGTCTTCTCATGAGGTGTTAGGCCCTCATCGTCCTTCCTCGATGATCAGCCCACCAAGATATAACCACAGCAAGAGTAACAGAGGAAATTATTACTAGCTCCAGACAACAGACAAAAACTGAATTGATTGACATCCTTTGTCAGTTACCCTTCTGAGAGAAAACCATAGTTTGACAAAGTGGGAAGCCATCCCTGAAGAGCAACGTGAGGCTGGGTTGGTAGGAGGGAGGAATTAGGACAGCAAACAGACAGAGAAAGGTTAACATCACTTTTGTTAGCTGGGTCTCACTTTTTGTTTGTCTACTCTTCAGACTACAAAACTCATTTCAAACGTATTTATTTCTTCTGTGTAAAGCCTGCCAGTCACTTTTGCCATTTATAAGTGTCCAGAATCTAAAATCACTTCAGATAGCTTCCCACAGGAAGCAATAGTCTTATTACAAATCCCTGCCAGTCCCCCACAGGTAGTAGCCCAGTACTGTGCCTGAGTCAAAACCAACATCCCGTCTGTGAAACGCTGCGGATCAGTTTAGCTTGGAACCCTTTAAAGACCTCAGAGACACATACACTGCTCAAACTAATCAGCATGAGTTACCAGACAGTTTCTACATACGAGAGCCAGCATCCACAGGCTGTAGGCTATCCCCGTGTAACTGTAGATATGGCTGACTCATCCCCCCCCCACACTGGCTGTGTTTTGATCATACAGGTGTAATTGTGGAGCACAACTTCATTGCCATGGTCACAGGACAGTAGGGGTGAGGGGGGTGGGGTAGGGACGAGAACAGAAGAAAGACCAGAGGCGGAGGAAGAAGGAGAGATGAGGACATGAGACAAAGACCCAGTTAGAGATGCCCAATAAATCACAGGAGCGCCGCATCTGAGGCGAAGCATGGATTATTCTCTGTGCCAAGTTAAGTGGCTGCCAGTTGCCAACGCCACCTGCTCCCCTTCCGCATCTTGTCATGTCACACTGTATTTTCCAGTACATCCTGAGGGAGACGGGGTTTATAAATGCAAGAAAAGCCTGCTCCCTCAGCTTGACAAATGAGCTTTCAGGGCAGACGTCAGGCGAAAGGGAATGAAGATAAATCTGATATAATGGCTGGATAACAGCCTGCTAGCCCCTGACAGACACCATCAGCTTACACATTCTTTATGGGACACGCCGCAGTCACCTAAACAATGGAGGAGGGAGCTCTTTCCCCCCGTCTTCTTTGTGTTTCTGTCTCTTTCTGCAGTTCTGTCTCCCCTTCCTTCTCTCTGTATCACGAGTAGACGGGGTGGATAAGCATTTGGTCATCTAAAACTAGTATCCAAATAGAAAAGTATTCATGAGGTAAATGTTCCATATGAATGAAACGGCGGACGATTTATTTCTGAAAGCGTCCTTAAAACCTCTTTGCCGTAATAAGTGACGAGAAAATCTCGAATCGCAATCGTTCACGGCATTCCATGATAGACTCAAAACAAGACTTGTGATAGTCTCTATCCAGGCGTGTCAACTCTGGAGTGAGGCAAGAGGATTAGCATAGCTCTTAAGCCTTGGAGCTCCGGTCCTGAACGCTACAGACTGTGCACAGTTGGCACCATGCAACCAAATGGAGTTCCCTGGGGTCTGACTGAGACCAAATGACACCTGGTTTCTGCTGCTTCTGATAGGTCCTGTGGGCAGACCGAACCTACCGCCAGCTGCTCACTCTGGGAGCGGGAGAGACAGAGGGAGGGATGGAAAGAAAGAGAGAGAAGAAAGAAAGAGGGAGAGAATAGACAGAAAGAGAGCGAGATAAAGAGGAGACATAGAAGGGAATTGAAAGAGAGAGAGAGAAAAGAGGAGCCGAAAGAGAGATAGAGATAGAGAAATCAGTTGGGAAAAGAGAAGGAGAGAAAGTCTAACTGCCTGGCACATTCGCTATGTTCTACCTGACAACAAAGAAGAGTAAGGTGAATTAAAGGTAATGACCAACGGAAGAAAGGGTAATGGGATTCTGGTGTTTTCATTTTGGCGACAAGGTCAGCCTGATTTGTATTCACACACACTGGAGAAAGTGAACAGTGCAGAGGATCGAAAAAGGACTTGTCACCTTTGTCAGTGGGTGGAGCAGGTTTTGACTGCAGCTATGCTCAAGCACAAAACCTAGGGTTGAAAACAGTCCAGGTATCTGTCTGGCAGCCACGTCTCTCTAGTTACCAGGCACGGGGTCTGAACAGCCCTCTCATCAGAGGTCACAGGGGGGTCATGTTAAGGAGCAGAGTAGGAGAGAGAGAGAGATGAGGACTCAGAAAGCCGCAAAGCAAGGGATCCGTACTCTGCCTTTGATTCCACTGTTAATGATGCCTGCCCAGGTCACGGAGCTTACAGCTGCAGTTCACACTAAACCCTTCAACACCTCTATCTAAGGCACCGGCTGAGGGCACCGTGAAATAAACCCGGAGCCCTAGGCGCAATGAGGTTAGCATTAGCAGGTTGTCATTTTTGAAATTCCAGGTGGTTAACTAGCCGCTAAAGAGATCATGGAGAATGTGATTTTCTTCAGCAATTAGCTCCAGCTGGGTGTTGTTTGTAGGTCTAGTAGAGGGAGAACGACACATCTGTCTGGAATGAATAATCTGGAGGATGTCTATGGGATCTCTGACTCTGGGATGTCCCTGGGTTGGCCTTTATGACTAAGCCTGTAGATTACCCGCTCCGGTGCCCCCACAATGCACCAAGGCATCACCCTTTCTCTGCGCTGCTCCGAAGATTTCCCCTTTTGAAGTGCTGAAATCCCTGACAGTACACAAAGGGCAAAGACGATACCGACCTCACCCTCACCTCTCCTAACAATCTCCTAGGAGACGCCACTGGCCCAAACCACAACATCAAGCTCCGAATGGAAGAACGTTACCACAAGTGATAACGATGAAGATGTTACACAACAAGGACAGAAGTATAGAAAGATGAAAGATGCCCTGTATTATCGTCATACAAGTCAAGGAAATGCTGCTTTTATAGACCCATATGACCTCTAATTCTCAGCTGGCTGAACACAAAGGCTTCTACTTCCTCAGTCAGAGCCCATGTCATATACATGCAAAACTTGGAAATGACATCAAATCGAAAAACCATGAATACTAAAAGCTTGTGTTTTGCATGTGACAGGGGTGTGTGTTGGCAGGAGGGCGGAGGAGAGGCAGAAGCCCCCCGCTCTCATGCCAATGGACATTCCAAGACCCCGGAGGGGCCGGATTCCTTGGCTGTGAGCGATTAGGAGTGGACCAACAGAGGAAATTGTGGCGCTCCTCACCACTTTAAAGCCCAAATCCCCAGACAAAATTGAGAGAGTCTTTGGGCCCGGCTTGGGAAAACAGCTAAGTCAATAGGCAGTAATGAGATCTTATTTACCCAGCTGGTGGGGCGATGTGAGGAAGGCCCGGGGAGCCCTAAGTCACCCAGCTGGACCCCAGGGCCTGCTTCCAACAGAACATTCTAACCCATCAACTCACACACTAGGTTCCGGAAGAATCCGCAGGGCAATTACGTAAACAAGCATGCTGTCTTATTAATTTGGAGAGAGAAAAAAAGAGGGAAAGACAGACAACAGCAGATATGATGGTGGTATGAGCTATGAGATATGAGATGCAGGTAGAGATACAGAGAAAAGGTACAGCAGCATCCCACAGCTAGGGAAGGTAAAAATATATTCGTTTTTTTGGTTATAAAGTTGAGCAGAGGACGTACTATTTCTCCCATGGAGGCAGCAATCATGTGAGTGACAGGCTCCATGTGGGGCGTCGAGAGTGCGCGGGCTCTGAGCAGGGACTTGGTGCACTCATAAGTGACGAAGAACGCAGCGGCTGAAACCAAGCAGAACCACAGCAGGGTAAGGACCATTAGTCAACCTGCATACAGCAATTAATAATTCTGACCACTGACAGGGGAGAGGGAGAACAACTGAAAGAGAAGGAGAGAGTGACTCAGTGAAGGTGAGTGGTGGAGGAAGAGAGACAGATAGAGAGACAGAGAGGGGGAAAGAGGAACATATGTATTGTTGATCATCTGTATTGGTCAATATTAAATATTACATATTTTGTAGCAATGCCTCATAATGTCTCATAAAATGCCACAAACAAATGGAAAACATAGGCAAAAATAATTATTGGTCAGTTTCTGACCAATGCAAACTTAATTTAAAAAAAAGTTGCATTGGAATCTAAATAGGCAGGTTGCATGTGCAGAATTTGTTGTGAAAACCAAAATGACAATCCTCTTCCTACAGTACAGTACAGATATCTAAACAAGATTTTGCACGTAGAAAGCCATGGAGTATGTCCATGAAGCAGGTCGTCTAGCTAGCCTAGCTATTAGGGCATTGTGCTACCAAAGCGTGAAGATGAGACTCACCATTGGGGAAGGACCCGACGGCCGCAGACGGGACCCCTGCATAGATGCCCCGGAAACCCCCCGCCTTGTAGAAGCCCTGCTGGCTCTGGAGTCTGGTCTTAATAGTGTCCAGTGGGAAAAGTGTCAGGTCAACACACATACCCGCACAGCCCCCTGCCTGGAGGACACAAAGAGACATTAGTCTTTCTATCATTTCAACCTCTCTCTCTTTCTCTCTCTCTCACACATACACGTAAGTTAGAAGGTAAAACAAGTTAGAAGGCGTTAACAACTGACCAGTGCACTGACTGCAGTCTCAACACATAGATAGCTAGCTATGACTAGCATACTGTGAAAAGTCAAGGAAAAGGCAGATAATAAATTGCATATGGAAAACCGGCACATTACCACTAATGCTGCAATGAATTCCTGTCTTTCCATGTTCAAGTGTTGTTTTGTCAACTGTGACAGACCCGTTTTGACCGTGAATCTACATTACGATTCATGTTTGACACTTCACTGCAGCCAAAACATGCCTTTCAAGGACGCTGCCATATTGGTGAACTACACTTCCGCGTGACGCACCACAACACAGATCACGTGTGCCTTACGACACGAGAGTTCGTTCACCGATTTGCTAAACGTGTAATCGTTTGAAGTAGAACAGAAATTCGCTGTGGTCTTACAGTAAAACACGCCCGTAAACATTTTACAGTCATACTGTAAATTAAAGCATGAACGTGAAGTTATTAGAAACATATATTCTCCAAATACTAACAAAAACTAATTTAAACACGAAGTGAAATTTAGAGAGAGAGAGAGAGAGAGGAGAGAGAGAGAGAGAGAGAGAGCAGGTTGAGTGAGGGGGAGGTGGAGAGGAGGTTAAGAGAGAGAGAGAGAGAGGGGGGAGAGAGAAGGTTAAGAGAGAGGGGGAGAGAGAGAGAGGGGTAGAGAGCAGGTTGAGAGAGGGGGAGAGAGATGGAAAGAGAGAGGGGAGAAAGAGATTGAGAGAGCAGGTTGAGAGAGGGAGGGAGATAGAGAGAGAGAGGGGTGGGGAGAAAGAGAGCAGGTTGAGAGTGTTGCTGCTGTCCTCAGGCCTATCACACATCAGAGCAGGAGAGACAGAAGCCCATTTCTGACACAGCTGGGGCTCTTGCCCAATGGGATCCCTCCGAGCAGAGCATCAGCAAGATGGATTGTGGGCATGGAACTTCAAACCGTGCACGGTCGGCCCAGACATCATTGGGTCCGGGCTGAATAAAGGGTTGTAGCCCTTCTCCTGCCCCCCACCCCCCTAATAGGAGGGACTGCCTCGGTGACAGCAGCCCATTAATAACCCTGCCACCGGCCCAGTGGATACTCTCACCTGGCCTTGCACAGCACATAGCCTAAGAGCACAGGGCCACAAGACTGCAATGCCCCAAGGCACTCAGGAGAGAGACAGAGAGACTTTAAACAGAGAGAGAGAGAGAGAGAGAGAGAGGAGGGACTTGAAACAGAGAGAGAGAGACACAGAGAGTAACTTGTCAGGGATTTGGATCAACAAGAAGTTTGTTTAAGATGCAGACTATCACATGGATAGCCACACTCTTGAGTCATATACCATCGCCTCTTATCAATTCATTTTATTTGGCTACTAAAGGTTTTAAAATAACTAGACCTAACTAGTGTTGCTCCTCAAATTTAATTATGTCTTAAAAATTCCTTCTGATATATTTAGTCAATAGTCAGGTCTGACACATCTATGTCAGAACACTTGTTGTTTTGACAGTATGATTCCCCTTAAATATGCTACACAGACAGACCATTGCTAGAATGTAATAGTCTACTACAGCATTTGTTGACACAAGACAGGATCCCAAAAGGATCCCAGATAAGAATGTACAGTGTTAGTTTACACGTGCAAACGCTGTTGATGTATACAATACTATCCAACCTCAATGACAGAGGTCTCAAATGTTGAAACACCAGAAATCTAAAGTTTAGCGATGAGCTGAGCGGTGAAAAGAAAATGCGGTAACCCCAAACTTTTGAAGGAACTATTGTTGAATCTGTCTGCAGAGCGGGAGAGCAGTGTCGGGCTGAGAAGTGTGGTGCGTTTACCCCCGAAGAAGGTCAATCAGAAGCACCCCAAGTCTGGGCAGATTTGCAGGGAGCACCATTGATCTTGACCTGCTCTGAGTATGATCTCATAGATAAAAGGGAGGAGACGAGGAGGAAGAGTATTCGCTGTCAGCTGCGAGTCAGCAAAGGGCAATTCTACCCTGCAGGCTGTCTTTGAAAAACTGAAGGGCAAAGCACTGAGGATTAAGCCAATGAGGGCTGGAAAGAAAGCCAGGCAGTGATGGGGTGTATTGTAATAACGTAATGCTCTAGTCACTGGGCCTCAGCTCAATCCTCTGCGGAGGCGTTCATATTGAACGACAGAGTGTGTGTCCGATCGCGAGATAACATCCTCAAAGACACAGGTGAAGTGAAGAGGAAAGGCTTTGAGTTTCCCCAAAGTTTTCAAGTGCTCCAGTAGTTGCTTTAACAAAAACTAAAACAATGACTTTTTTTGTTTATTCACCTGCCAGATTGTTTCCCAAGTTTAAAATGAATTGTTTTTACTTCACATTGAAACGGCTGTTGTGGACACAGTCAATGTGCGTCAGGGCTTTTTCCCTCTTTTTTTCATTTCTTTGCAGGCAATTAGAGAGAGCACCATCTGTAATAGCCATTAATAGTGAGCTGAGAGGAACACACATCTCTGAACCTGGTGACACACACTCTTTGTATTCATAAGACGAGGGGGTCGAGTAGCGCTGTAACTTCCGCAAGACATAATTCATGTTCATTAGCTGGCCTAACATTTGCATCATCGAGACAGGAGAACAGCAGGGGAGACAAGGAATGGAACTAAGGGCCGTTCATATCACACTTTGCTTGTTTGTGTACAGGCTCCTGAATACGTAAGTCAGTGGCGTACCCGGGAATTCGGGGGTGGGGTGGATGGGGGCGAGAGACAGACAGATAAGATGGAGAGAGGTAAAGCCTTTGTAACTTGGGCGATCAAGAATCTGTCAGCCCTCTGACAGACTCCAGTGTGTTCTGGAGTGTTCTGTAGGCTATGGCTATGGTACAGTAACACACAAGTCTAAAGTCACACCTCGTTGTCTATCGTTTTTCATTCTCATCCCTTCTCCCCCACGCTTGCACCTGCGCTTTCTGCTCTTTGCCCCGGGGGAGCCCTCAGCCCATGTCATCATCCCTTTTCCCCTGTTCCTGCCTGACCATGAAATATGAGCTGCCTGTAGCATATTGATCCCATGCCTGTACCCCGCCTAAATATAGATATATCACAGACAGAGCAAAGCACTCCTGATAGCCCCTCTGCATCTGTGCCGCTGGCCCGACGGCTGCGATCGATTTCCATGATGAATCTCACTGCTCCGGACGCTGATGGATTTTCTGCTCCGTTTCTTCTGGGTGTTGTTGCTGTTGTTATTGTCTTGGTGAGATCAGGTTGTCTGAGGAAAAAGGTGTCACTGGTCAGGTTCTGATGGCCATCGATTGGCTGACAGGTTTGTAATCACCGTGGTGTTAAGCTAGTGAGATGGGAATGGCCTGATTTATTTGACCGTTATTTTACCATGCAGATGAACTAATATACAGTATAATATTGCGTATGCTGCACAACATAGCATGGTAATACTGTAAATCTACATTACTTGAAATTATATAGCTTACCCTGTGGTGTACATTTGACACCAGCAACACCTAGTGAAATGCCTTTCAAGATAGAATTTCCAGCAAAATGGCTTCCAGAGAACAGAAGAGGACACATTCACAATCAAAGTCTCCTTAGTGGGAATGACTCACAAATTGTTCATCACAAAGGGGGCACAGTATCTATTCATCACAACTACTGAGGGTGACTTCTCTCTTCAACAGTATTTAACTGATCGCCGTTTCTGCTGCCATTGGCTCCTATTTCGAGGTGGCAGTTGCATTTGTCATGGCCGACTCCTGACACAGAGACGGCGAGAGTGCGTTCACAACGCTGTCTCCAAACAAACCCTCCAGTGAACGTATCATAAAACCTTGCTGCTGAATTCTGTAACCAACTAATACATTGTTCAACCAAGCTGTGCCTACTGTGGCATTATGAATCATCCTCAACCAAAAAGACAAGGGGATTTGTATAATGAAAGTACCAGCTACAAACTTTTAGTTTCAACAGGGAGAACTGAGGCAACTCCAGTCGGTAGAGTGGCCATATGGAGCGTGATTTCACAACGAGATCTCTTTCATTACAGAGCTGCAGTAATGAATTGGAAGTGTGTAGACATGTTAACATGGAAATGACTTCATTAACTGTGATAGCCTGTAATGAAGATAGATTTCCACCACGTGTGTGCCATGAATTTAACAGCACTTAACCAACCAAATCTCCCCATGGCAGCTGTTTAAGGCATTGTACGAGCTGTACTGTAAAAGACATCATGCTAACTTGAGGTCCATTCTGGGTCCATTGGAGCGTAGCGGCCTCCGAGACCTTACTACCACCACCACCACCACCACCACCACTACCACCACTACCACCACCACCATCATCCTCCTCTTCCTCACCAGGACTACACAAAATACCAGCCCTGCAGTGTGTCTGCCTTGTAGAGAGATATCTCTACCAACCCTGAATGCCCCCTCAGACCGCAGTCAGGTTCCTTGCAGCTCAAACGCCCCCCTCCCTGAAAAAAAAGCCTTAAGCAAAACCTTCACTTTATCACACACGGGCATGCGCACACACACAGAGAGACACAGTGTTTGGACAGATTGGTAAAGAAAAAACTGCTACGTTGTTTTGTGTCCCTGTGGAACTGTTCTCACGTACAGCATCAGGTGTATTCCTGCACCCCTGTGTGCTTCTCCACGCAAAGCACCAGAGGGAGACCAGGGAGATGATGCTGAGGGTGGCCGGGAGCTGGGTGGGACTCTCCCTGGCCCAGTAGAAGCCCAGTCCAGCACCAGAAGAGTTACCTGGGGGCTGCTCGACCATCATCACAGCTCAGCTCTGGGAGCATCAGTGGACAGAAGTCAGTCAGTATAGAGGCTATCTCGACAATCCAGGTTTGATGCCTGAGAGGATAACCAGTCAATGGTCTTGGCATGGACGGGCCAGAGTCCTGGTGGCAGGGGAGCAGAAGGAAAGATGGATTTCAAGGGACATCTACAGAGAGATCGGTTCAGTAAAAGCAGGCTCTAGCTGTAATGAAAAGTCTTTGAGTGGCTCTCATGGCAAACCAGAACAGTACAGATCGATGTAACGCATGCTACCCATGTGTGTCTATGCATGGGAGAGTGAGTGTGCGTATGTGTTGGGGTGTTTGCCAATGGGGACATCACTGTCATCGACTGCATGGGTCAATGAAGATTGAAAACCTGCACTTCTGTGAAATATGCACAAACATGCTTGAGACACAATCCTATTTGTGCTTCATCTCAGCTCGAATGGAAATATAGATCTGCTCCCTGTCACTCGCTCTCAGACAGCGGCGTTGCATTCATATCAGCGGTATTGTCATTCAAATGCTGCACAAACGTTAGTCAAATATTGACATGCTTTGTTTGGAGAGAGCTCTAAAATACAATTCTTAAACAATCTGAAACTGAGAAATGAGTCTTCTTTGAATCTGACCGACAGCATGCAAGTATCTCTAGTTAAAACTGCACATAAAGAGACCTATTATTTATCTTTGTGAAAGCTAAGTCTGTTAGTCCATGCATGTGACTTCAGAAACAAAAAGTGGGTTGTTATTAGTACAGCTACTTCCTGATAATTATTCAATGCCATTAGTTCAGTGATTGAAATGGCTTCGTAATTTACATAACTTACCATTTACGTTACAGCAAGAACTCTGCATTGAGGGAAATATTGACTTTTAGACTGAGAGAGAATCTGGGCTTTATCTTCACCACGGTCTCACAGTGCCACTCAGTGGTGCTTCAAGAAGTCACATCAACATGTTTGTGTGTGTGTGATGTGTGTGTGTGTCTGATGTCTGTGTGCGTGGGTGTATGTGTGTGTATGCCACGTGCGAGTGTGTGTGTGTGTGTGTGATGACAAAGGAAGCATCAAAGACCCTATGGCTAAACAACCTTTGTAGTTTAGCCAATCCCTAGATCTGAAGACAAGAAATCCACCTCATTGATCCTCCCTCCTCCACTCATTAAAATACTGGATATTTTTGAAGATGTCCACCTCCTGTTAATATGCAAACTCTGCTGACAAAGGATTTGACCAAGTTTAACAGTTATAAATGTGCTGAGAATGTTAACTGTTGACTGGCACTTACTTCGATAAGTCCTATGAAGCCTACTGTGTTCTATCATAAGTTCATAAGTGGTTTATAGCTGTCATCTGTCTATCTACTTAGCTCTTTATTTAGGGAGTCGGGTGGCTGAGTGGTTAGGGAATCGGGCTAGTAATCAGAAGGTTGCCGGTTTGATTCCCGCCATGCAATATGACGTTGTGTCCTTGGGCAAGGCACTTCACCTTGAGGGAATGTCCCTGTACTTACCGTAAGTTTCCCTGGATAAGAACATCTGCTAAATATGTAAATGTAAATGTATTTATGCTGAATCTGTGGACTGGCCAATTAGATAAGATAAAATAGATAAGATCATAATGAACTTTGCTCCTAACTTTTACACAATAATTAGGTGAAACCTGTGGTAAGTGTGACATGTTCCTTATACATTAATGAATTAACTGTGTTTTTGTTTAAATTAATGCATGTTAGTAATAAATCTGTAATAATGAATATGAGTAATGTAGCTGAGGAAAACAATAGGACTGCGGTACAGCTTGCCAACAGTAGATGGCGCTCAGGTTATGCTGATCCATTTTTAGAGCCCCTCACACGAGGATGAAATCAACACATCAGATACTGGGAATAAACAGGATACAAGGTTTTGACTAAAACTATCACATAAAAGGTTATCACATAAAACTATGATAGAATTGTGCTTTCACCTCCAGAGTTGGTGTAATACTTACGATGAGTCCCAAGGTCAAGTAATCAGTTTACAAGAACTAAGCAGTCATTTCAGGAGCAGGAAGAAACATAATTCATGGTCCAATTTCCCTGGGTTGTTGTGACCCTCCCTTGATCTCCCTCCACCCACGAGTCACCCAATCATAAATCCAAATGTTGGTGATGGATGTCCTGTCAGGAGAAAGGAGAGGAGTTTGTTTCTGGGCCCTGTGTTGGGGTAGAAGGCAGTCAAGCACTGACCTAAAACAGCACAGGGGTCAGCAAACGAGTAGGAAATGAAAGCTGTGGATTTACAGGCTCCAGACAGAATCACAGAAAGTCACAGTCATGAGTTTGAATAAGGGGAACACCGGAATACACGCAAGTACGAGATGAACTATGGCAGTTGAACTTGGAGAGGGAGGGAGAGTGAGTGAGTGAAAAGAAAGAGGAAAGGATCCAGAACGGAGGGAAGATGTTCTACTGTACTAGAAGTCCATATGAGCGCCAAGTCTCAGGAGATCAAGGAGCAGGTTGAGACTGAGGAGAGAGACTGAACAGTGATTCTTCATCCTGAGACTGTGGATAATGGAAGCAGATAATAGGTTGTCTCTGGTTTCATCAGAGCTGCGGGATGTTTAATTAGATCAAAGGCTGATAAATGAGCCTTGACTTTGAAATGAGCTTCTGGTGGGCTGGAGATCTTCATCTTCAAGGCCTGTCTCCTCAGGTTAGGCTGAACCTAGGAGATCCTTGTTTAACGGGGCAATTCAAAACTGTGTACATGGATGGACAATTTGTACACAAACATGAAGTCGGAACCAAAACATTAAATTTCAACCATGACACTACAGTAATTGTCGATGGCAACGTTTTTCCACTAAAGCGATGAGATCAGGGAAATCTGTGTAAAGGTGATGATCTCTAGATGTCTCTTCTTGCGCTGACCCTAGCACATAACTACTCATCCTCTCCTCTTCTCTGCCAGATATATAATCTAATGTAGACTAATGTAGTGGGCTGGAAGGAATACTCTTTACCTGGAGACAGAGAAGAGAGAGAGAGAGAGAGAGAGAGAGACTGAGAGAGAGACAGAGAGAGAGAGAGAGAGAGAGAGAGAAATCAATTGCATTAGGAGTAGCGAGGTCTGAAAACATTTGTTTTCTATGATCTATGTTTCCTGTTCTTTCTCTCTCCTCGGCTTCCCGTGAGGGCAGGCTTGTGACGTCCCTCATTTGCATGATCCTAGTATTTGAATATGAAATGGGTGAATACTTTCTCATGCTCTGTTGACATATGGTTCACCTCCTCTCCTCAAACCCACGGGCCTGGCTTGTTATGCACGCTTCAGTGGAGCCCAGCCCTCACACCAGCCCAGTGGGGTACCAGGTTGGTAATCTGATTAAACAGCCTCTATAGACAGGGTTTACAATAGCACCCTCTCCACATCAACCTCTCATTGCTGTCTCATGAAATGACACTGACTCACTACCGTGCTCTTGTGTAGGGTGCAAAACCATGCACCATGTGCTGTCTGTCTGAAAGTTGAATCTGAAAAGAATATCTACATCCAAATCTAAAAACTACAACTGCATATATCCAAAATGTGTGAAACTGGACAAGTTGTCAGCAGAGGGCAGCATTTGGATGGTGTTTCAGCAAAGTTTGAGAGTAGCTGCTACATCCAGAAGAAGATTACTAACACACTTGCAGTCATACACTTAAAAGCCAGACTCGCGAGTCTGGTCGTTTGGACGTAGATTCATGAATAATTAGGGCAAAGTTTGTGTCGTTGTTCTGATTGCAGTCTCAAGGTCTTGCATAGGGCTCTGAGTGTGTGTGTGTTTGCGTGTGTGTGTGTGTGTGTGATAGAGGCAGAGAGAGGGAGAGACAGAACAAGAGATTGCCTCCAATCACCTGAAAGGTCGGCCGTGCTGCAAATCTCTCCCAAGGGATCTCATTTACGCAGGTTCTACTGAATTTCAAATGCTCTACTGGGAATCAACTCTCCTTCAATAGTCCATTTTCAATCAGCTTTCCCTGAAGCTCATCATCCTCTTAAACCAACAATATGCAACTCAATTAGACCCACATGTAAATAGAACTGTTCAAGAGATAATGACTGCTTCTGTTTTGGTCCCGCTGGGATGCAGTGGTTTGTTGGTCTCACTGGGCTTTTAATGAGCCGCTCTAATGGGGTCCCCACGCTACAGGACGGGAGATCAATAATGGACATGCCCACGGCCCCCCCCCCGTCGGGATACTGGTTCGCTCTCACCATTCATTATTCATCAAGTGGCCATACCAAAAGCAAGAACATCAAAAATGTGGGTTCAGAAGCCACATGTAGCTTTACTCTCTCTGTCAGAAATGAGAAGCTTTCTAACTCTTTGTATATCCATCCATCTATCCAATCATCTATCTATCCATTTATGTTTCTGTCCAGGAGACACACTGAGTGTTATATATAAGCATATGGAAAAGAAGAGAGGGGCTGTAAATACATAGGGCATGCTCATGCCCTGTAGGATTACAAACTAAACAACCTAGTAGAGAAAGGACATAAACAAATTGATGGGGAAAAAGACAAATTTATGGGAAATTCTGAAGGAAAAAAACTAAAAACTTATAACGGAAAGAAAGAAAAAAATAAGAAAAGAAAGTAAGAAAGAAAGGAAAGAAAAGAAAGAAATTAAGAAAGGAAGAAAGGAAAGACGAAAGGAAACAAAGGGAGGGAGAGGTCCCAGAATTGATTGCATTGGTAATTAGATAAAAACTCAACTCTCCAGGCTCAGCTCCCTGGCTCTGCCTCAGCTCCCTGGCTCTGCCTCAGCTGCCTGGCTCTGCCTCAGCTCCCTGGCTCTGCGTCAGCTCCCTGACTCTGCCTCAGCTCCCTGGCTCTGCCTCAGCTCCCTGACTCTGCCTCAGCTCCCTGGCTCTGCCTCAGCTCCCTGGCTCTGCCTCAGCTCCCTGGCTCTGCCTCAGCTCCCTGGCTCTGCCTCAGCTCCCTGGCTCTGCCTCAGCTCCCTGGCTCTGCCTCAGCTGAAGACCAGGCTGGGTAGACGTCACTTTATGAGCATGCTTAAACGGATCGATGTGTGTCAGCAGTTGTTGTTGTTTACGATCGGGTGACATAAAAACAGTACTACTGTTGGATTTATACTTTATACAGACCATTTAGTTCAGATGGCACTGGAGTAATACCATCCTCCAGATGACTCACCATGTGGATGACATCAGAGACAAACATCAGCTGACAGCTTTAGTGTCTAGTTACAATCTCCATGGAGACAAGTCTTGACCTAATCAACCCTTCTATACATCCCAATGTCATCCCTCTTGAAATCTTTCAACAGTTCACACACACACACACCTTCAACAGGCCTGAGTCACAGCAGATGTGATTTGGTCATTTCCAGTGAAGGCCAGGAGCCGCAGCAGCAGAGCAGGGCAGAGCTCAGACTGCTCAGTGCCCTCCGGAGGAAGACAGAGGCCTGCCTGGAACAGTGGATGCCACTTGACAGAGAGACACAGCGCTGCCCCCAACCCACAGAGCCATGGCTCATTCAGGCCTCACGCTTTACTGACTGCTCACTGAGTTGGATCATTTTGTTTCCGGAGTTATATAAAGGCATGATGGAAAGACAATGTGTGCAGGTGTGTATGTGTGTGTGTGTGTGTGTTGTGTGTGTGTGTGTGTGTGTGTGTGTGTGTGTTTCGTGATTCTTATAGGGATGATTTTCAGAGCCCCATAATCGTGAGCTTTGGAACATATTCCATCATAAAATATTCACGCACAGCTGTGCCACTGTGGTTTAACGATGTCTCACCAACTCAAGCTCTTGTTTTGCTGAGGAAGAACTCAATTAATCCTGTTGTGGAATGTTAGTATGTCCCCACATTCTGTAACGCAATGACACACACACGACAATAACGAGAGTAAGAAGCATTTAACATTCCGCTGTGTCCTGGGCTTGTGATCTTAAAATCATCTTAAAATAATCTTGTATGTCAAGAAGACAAAATAATAAAGTGCGAAACATTTCAATGCCAGTCTCAACTTTCCAAAGTATCTTCAGCACTCTATCCATCACCACGACACTAGATTGATGTGGCACTTCACAGTTGTTGCTGATACATATCCATTTACAACATGACGTTTTTTACACACAAACTGTATTAGGTTTCTTTACAGTACTAGATGAGTAAAAACTCTCATACGTATATGATATGCTGTCATACGTTTGTTATTATTGGATAGTATACTATGAGTCTAGCAGACAGTGGTTTGCATTGTGTACATGATGTATACATTACAATGCTGACTGCAGGTTGGCTTATGGCACTGTAACAGCAACCATACAGTCCAGCTGCCGTTGATTTGACACAAAGAGACCATGGATATACAGAAATATTCTAAAGTCTATCCAGTTGAAGGGCTTTTGTTGAGGGCTGTTTTGAATTATTGTTCACTTCCTGGCTCGCCCTGCTGTCAAAGGCCTCCACCACCAGCCCCTGGCCTCCTGAGTGAAACCCAACCCAGCTCCAACACACACAACCGGGGCATGGTAACAACCAAGTCCTCCCCAGGCACAAGCCCTCTCCATGCCTAGCCTGTTGTCACTCTCTCTGGAGGCGAACCCCCTCCCTTCCCCCCTCGACCCATCGTGGAGCTCAGCCAAAGGCCCATTTGAACACTTCTTTAGAAAAGGAACCGACTATCCACTGCTTTAGAAACATTGAAACGAACAAGAGACATTAGCATAGATTTGAGTGCTAGCGTGCGCTGCCTTGTACCAGGAAGAAGGCTCTGGAGCTGATCTGAGACAGGGCTTAACTCTGAGTGGGAGGAAGAGATCATTGA